>JANJOY010002514.1:0-11960 GCA_038496675.1 Rachycentron canadum
CAGATTAACAAGCATTTACAGCCGTTGGACATCAATTTAGATTAAATTTATGGAAATGAAGGAGCTTGGGGACAATATGGAAGCTCTATAACACATATGACTGCTGACAGTACCTGTCCACTGGAGTTCACTGTCTCTTTTTCTCTTTTCATGGGATTTGTTAACCAAAATAAATATTCTTTAAATATGTTTATAAAGGGAGTTTAAGATGCCTAAACTTTTTAATGGGGATATTTTATTCATTTTTCCTATTTTCTTCTAAAATAAATTTCACTTTCGTGTCATGTTTATTGTATCACACTGAGTAGTGGTAACACAAGAAACATGGAGATATTACAGGGTAGGGCGAAAACCCATTTCTGTTCACCCCCCTCCCCACGTTGCAAATAACACAAGATTAACATCTTATCCATTTAGCTTTTTATTGAGGTTTCAGTATCAAAAAGGTTCTCATCAATATCAAAATATCCAACATGAAATATTCTAGTCATTACAAAAAAAATCATTACATAAACCCTCCTGAGAAATACAAGTTGGATATGTGGAAAATTACACGCATTAAAACACAATCGGCACAGAGGAGGGAGGGTGGAAGAAAAAGGATGAAATGGCATCAGTTAAACAGAGGCGGTGGAGGAGAAGATCAGCTGTTCGATACGGAGACAAAAGAGCGAGGGAACAGCACGTGTGGCCTCCTTCACCCTGTCACTCCCTGTATCCTCCTTACTTCTTTCTTTGATCCACTGATCTCTCACACACACACACACACACACACACACACACACACACACACACACACACACACACACACACTCGGGATGAATGGTGGTAATCAGAACAAGTGTCCGATCGCTGCAGGCATCCAGTGGTCTTAGCGGCCGGGTCACTATCATTGGCTAATTAGCGGCTTTTGGAGTATGCTGGCTGCTCTGAAGATAAGTCATTTTTACACACACTCTCACATAGACACACACATCTGGGCACAGCCAGCCTCCACACACACACACACACACACACACACACACACAATAGACTGTCATTTAGGTATGATTGCTACTCCCCTTTACCATACAGAGTCAGGGTGATGGGGTCACGCCATAAGTGTGTGTGCGTGACTGGAGGAAGAGAAAGAAGTGACTCGATTTTAAAAGGAACCCATTAGGTTTAGGGAGGGTGGTATGGAGGTCAGGAGGGCAAAGCCTAAACTCATCCTTGCTGCTATATTCAGAAACCAAAAACAGAGAAAACAGATATGGTTGAATGTGCAAATGTCCGAGCTTTGAGTCTGACGACGAAGCCTCTTAGTGGTGGTGTCTTTTCAGATGTGTGTGTGTTGTTTTACTTGAGGGAGGTGAAGGCCTGGAAGAGTTTGGCCAGGTTAATCTCCGAGTAGCCACTGGTGGCCAAGGCTTTGTCTGGCACGTCCTTCAGCCTCTGATACACTTCCTTTGCTGTTTGGAAATTTCTAATGTGAACTAGAGAAGAAGAAAGGAAAGAAGAGTCATCTTTGCTGGAGCTTAATGGAAGATCATTCCAAATGCTCCTCAACTGCAGGTCATTAACACAGGCTATGGCAAGATGTACATTTCAAACTAGTTAGTGATTCACCCCTGGATAACTCTCACCCCCTGCCTCTGTCCCCATGATTGGGTTCTGTTGAAACCAACTGTACGAGCAGCCGAGTGCCCGCCGGCTTTGTCTTGTTTAATAAACGCAGAAGGGCACATCACCCTTAACTGTAGGGCTAACAGATCTAATGCTATCTGTCAGTACTGCTCACTTTGAGGACTGGGAGGGGGACCACACAGAATTGGACTGATGGGTCGATGGCGACACGTGCACACACACAGGATCATGAGATCAATAGAAAAGCCCAACAAGAGCATGGAGTCAATATCTTGTCCCTGTTATCCCTTCAGGTGGGCCGTAATAATGCCAGAGAGAAGACAGAGAGCTGACTATCCTGGGCTGGGTGGGCACCAAAATCAAATCTTTACAATATTATACTGAGCGTCAAGTGTGGATGAAGTATCATGAAACCAAGTAATAACACACTATCAAACCAAAGAGTGCAGCAAGCTACATCTGGAATAATAGTGAGCTGACTGGAGCAGACGCTGGTGAGGACGCAGAGATGAGCACGAGAAAGTTGCTGTTTGTTACTGATTTGGTTTTACAGCATTATTCACTCTCATTCATATTGATCATGTATTTTGATGACATTTGAATTTTTTTATAATAATAATAATAATAATAAAAAAAAAAAGTGAAAATACCACAAAGCCTCACCCAACACTTGCGTTACCATATATATGGAAACACAGCACAGGAAAAACCCACCAATCACAGAGCACTAGCAGTGACTTAAAGCCTCTGATACCAAAAACAGGGCTCGTACATTTACAAATGTCAAGTGTATAGATAGATAGAATATTTCCATACACAAGGCACATTTAAAACAAACAGAAAAAGCACAATGTGTACAAATGATCATAAAAGAGGGAATTTCGCTTTCTGTAAAAACATTTTCCACAGTTACCTTCACACTGATCGTATCATGCTGATATGAATTCTAATGGATGGATGGAAGTTTTCAGAAATTTCAAAAAATAAACATTTTATTTATTAACACATTTTAAAAATTACTAGTTGCTACAAAAACTTAGAGCTGCAGCTAAAACGAGTCAAGTAATAGATGAAGAGTCGACTGACACAACGTCAATTGTCAACTATTCCAAAATGCTAAAATCATTGGTTATTTTGCCTAAAAGATAAATATTTGTCTTCTATGAAAATAAAGTGAAGATGCTGGGCTTCTGGTGTGTCTACACAAAACAAACACTCACCTCAGACTTCTGGGAAAAGACGGGTGTTTTATAACGATTTTCTGACGCAATAAATCAAATCTGCTTATTTAAGAGGATGGAACAGGGACATGTTTGGTGTTCTGGCTTTACGAATGACTAACTAATGAATCAGTTATCATAACTGGTGCTGATTAAGCTTTTTCCATTAACTATTCAGTTAATCAACTAATTATTCCGCATCCTGACCATCACCTATAAAAGACAGTTTCATAATACGACCAGACAATAAGTGAAAAACTTCTAGCTATACTGACTTCTATATGTCTGCAATTTATCTAGATGACATGCTGTGTATAAACATACACACACACAGACACACACACACACAGCCCATATGGCCGGTTGTCATGTCCTCGCCATCTCCACAGCCCTATCTCCTGTCTCGTCCTTCCTGCCCACTACATTAGTGGCTGCTGGATAAATACCAGCCCACTGACTGCCCAAGGGAACAAAGGTTAGATACACAGAGATCACCAGTGTGAGACACACAGACACAGACACACACAGACAATTGATGGTAGTTAAACACTTAAAAAGCACACTAACTCACAGTCATGGCGACTAAAAAACATCCATGTGACAAACAGTAATCACACATGCATGCACACACACAGAGGATGGTGTGGTTGACTTAAAACGCCAGCAGCAACTATTACCAGATAATCCTCATGTTAGCAAGGACAGGGATGGGGAGAGAAAAGGGGAGACGAGAGGCAGGGAGAGACAAACTAGTCTATTTATCTGGGGAATAGAAGGAGGTGATGATGCATGATCAAGCGAAAGCAATCATGTCATCATTTCTGAAAGGTAGGAGAAAATAATTCTCTCCCCCTCTCTTCTTCCCCTTCCTCACTCCTTTCTCTTTTCCACCTCAATCACTGTGTGGCGAACAGATAAAAGAATGATTTAAGAGTCACAGAGAGGAAAAGAAAGAGGGAGAGACCTTGCTGCAAGTCAGAGCACAGTAGGGAGTGTAGTTCAAATAAATAGCCTCCCTTAAAGAGCGAGTGTGAGGCAGAAGGAGAGGGGAGACGGCGGTGCTGGAAAGGCCGAGACACGAAGGAAAACGGAGAGGAGTGGAAATGGCAAGAGAGAGAAGCGGACTAGAATGAGAGATGGAAAACGCTGTGCTTATAGAGAAGCATACTGTGGAGAAAAATGCAGCTTTACGTGCTGAAAACTTTGCATAATTAATAGCGTGGGACTGAAATTTTTCAATGCGGATACCATCCATCCCACCGTCACACACATATATACATGGACTGCAGCACACACGCGTGCACACAGTGAGTGTATCAGGGGTTATCTTTGCTCTAACTAGGTGTTGTCACACACTCATGCACACTCTGGCGGTGCTGGGCACGAGTAGATCGGGGCTCTGCACGCTCTAACTAGGTGTAAATACAATAACAAGCCTGTAATTAAGTGAGCATGATGAAGTTAATGGAGATCGGCCATTCCGTCGGCCGCCTCCATGAATATTCTATTAGGCTGGTGGCGACGGGCAGCTGGAATAGCAGTTAATTTAATCACCACTCGGAGCACAGGGAAACTTCTTTGTGTGAGTGTAATTGCACAGAATGAATAATTGATTTGACAATCGCACCCGCGGATTTTGCCACCCCGCTTTGTATCGCCGGAGAAAGGGAGGGGAGTGCGGAAGATGGAGAGAGAGAGAGTGAGAGATGGAGGAAAATGGAGAGGGAAGAGAGGGAAAGGAGGAGAAGAGAAAGAAGACAGAGAGAGTGAGGGGGAGAGGAGTGGAAGAGGAGAAGAGGACCTGCAGCAGAGCACTGAGAGGTGGCAGGGAAGCTGTCGGTAAATGGATCATTAGAAAAGCGCAGCTCAAGGACAATTTATATTTTATCAATGCAGCAAAATTACATTATTGCTCACACACGCAATCATACTGCCCACACTCAAGATTGAGACCTGGAGGGGAGGAGTGATGGAGGGAAGAGAAAGGCAACAGATAGATTGAAGAGGGGAGGGAGGGGGGGATAAAAAGGGAGAGCAGGAAAGACAGGGAGAGGAAAAGTGACATGCAATGATTTGAAAGTCATTGATACGGGATGTTCCCAGCTAAGGAACGGACAGCATGTTTTTTCCCCCCAGTGTGTGCGTGTATAATCTATTAGAGATCTCCTGCAGCGGATGAAATTACCTCCATGTTTTACTTAGTCGCAGCAATCAGGCACAAAAATGCAATGTACATGTAGATAAGACAGGCGCACACTTGCAAATGTGCACACTCACACACACACACAAACACAGTCAAGCTGATCAAATTACATTCAGCTTTGACTCAGAGCTTTTTCATGTGAAGCTATTTTACTTTAATGTGTTTTATTGTGGATGTTCAGTACACATGTAAACATACGCATTCTGAATGGCTGGGTGAACCACAAATAAACAAATATCATTAAAACTAAATGACAGTACAAGTACTGCCAGATATCACAACAAGGTTTAGTAAACAACAGGAAATGCAAACGTAATGCTGGGGATATTCTTTGTTTTTTATTGACAATAAACCAAAACCAAAGTGTTAGTTCCTGTTCTGAACCTTGTGATATAATACATCCACTTTTCAAGTCATTATTTACCATTTAATGGTCCGGTGTTGTAGTGTGCAGATGTTATCTTACTTATCACAAAGAAACTCCAGTGATTCTGTCCACTACACTTCCCCTGGGAAAAAAAAAATAACTGTAGCCCCAGACACTCCACCTCTAAACTGTGAGGCGGCATCACACACCTCCCCTCAAACCTCTCAACATAGAAATACAGTGGTCAAGCAGCAGCAGTGTGGACAGTAGAGTATGACAGATGTAGAGAGTGGCAATCATAGAAATAATATTTCTGCTACTTGTGAGTGTTTTTATGCCAGATATTCATCATCTGTTTTCTGCCACTCCTCACCTCTACTGCATCAGCTGAATCCTAGCTAAGCTAACTTTAGCCAACAACTATCAATCTCCATTTTTGCCGCCAGGTAAGGAGACTTGGGTGGGACTGGGCGGCATCCCTCTGTGTCCATTGGTTTGTGAACTGCCATTTTGAAACCTCCAGTTTGTAATTTGGTTTTTTGAAACCAGAAGAAAACATTTGGAAGAGAAGGTGGAGCTGGGGATTAGGGAGGGGTGGATCTGACCTGCTCTGTCCTCTATCCTGATTGTCAGGCAGGTCTCTGCGTGTGGTACAGTCTGTCAATCGCACTGTAGACACACTCTATTGCATAGCCTTTAAAAAAAAAAATTAACATCACGGTGTATTGAAGAAGACTTGAAACTAGTGCTGGAGAGCATTAACTAATTAGGAAAACATTTAATAAGCTAACAAATCAGGTGAAAAGTAGGTCCATTTTCTCATAGACTTCTATACAATCTGACTTCTTTTTACAACCAGTGGAGTCGCCCCCTGATGGTCATTAGATTGTATGTATGTAGAACCAGCTTTTCTTGTGGTCACAGGTGAAGTTTTCTCATTCACTACAGAGCACAATCACCACCAGAAACACAAAACAACAGTACTCAAGAGGGTGTTGTAAATCTCTATAGGTATGCACACCCTCCAACAGAGATACCAGTCTATGTGTGGACAGAGACAATAGAGTAGAGTAGGGTGTATAGGATTGTATGGCTCCTCCCTGTAATCTGAGCAGTGTGCCCCCCCCCCCGGGTGTGTAATGCAGTAATATGGGGTATTACTGCCCCAGGACCAAGGGATAACACCTTAAACCTATATTTTATAGCAGCATGAGTGTGTGTATACATGCATTGCCATGTAGCTGAGAAAAGCCAATGTGTGTGTGTGTGTGTGTGTGTGTGTGTGTGTTGGACATTAATCATTTGCTGAAGACCCTAGTTTGTCAGTGGTGCAAGACAGGCCACACATACAGTGACAATGTTATCATCATGGTTATCTCAGTGACCTACACCAGCCTATACAATACAGGTTTGCTGTGACTATGATCCAGTCCTAAAAGTACTATATTAACTGGACCATGAAATGTTATTTCTAGGTCTAAATATCTCCCTCTTGTTTTGAAATCATACTGACCAATTATCCGTATCAGCCATATTTATATAAATATAATCACCAAAATAAGAATAATGTGTGTTTCAGTTCAGTTTTGGTTGTTTAGCGGAGCTATTCACCTAATATTGCTTCATCCAGTTATTTTCTCCATTATGGCATTAACATGGCATTATATTGACATATCGACATGGCATGTTTTAACTGTTAACTTCAAGACATCATGTACACAATTTCTACCAATATAATTAATTTAGTCATTAAATAATAATTTGCTTATTGATAGTGAAAACATCTTTGAGTCCAAACTCCTGTGAGTTTGCTCCACATTTCTGTGGCCGTCACTGTGACTCTGTCAAGTCCAAGCAGAGAAACAAGAGACTTGTTGTGAATGTTAACTCTGTAGAGTGCTGGGCGGTGCTGTACACCTCCACTAGCCGAACAGTGCTGGTTTCAGACAGAAGGCAGCCACATATTCTGCCTCTCAAACAAATTTTGGGGACTACTCAGGCAAAGCGGAGGGCTTGTGTTTAGAAAACCATCCGACAGGACAGGGTGATGATTTGATGGACTGCCAGCTAACAGAGGAAAGTACTTGGCTGTGGAGGCACAACAAAGCCAGTAACAAGTAAACATGATGTCTGGATATGGTGCAGTCGTTCTGATGCACAGCTAGTGGATGGTTCAGTCCCTCCAGAACTGTTCTGTGACCCTTTCCAGCCCCCTGAGACTCTTTTCTTACCAAACTGAACCACGAGCTTTAACATACAGATTTTTAACTTCAGCACAGAAAGAGATATGTAATAATTATAAACCCTTATTGAAATGTACTGGAGATCTAAACAGTTTCAGAATGTGTCGAGGGGTTTGTTGTTAGCAACATTGGATACCTTTGTGAATCTCTCGAAAAACTTTTCTCCAGTCTTTACGTCTCCAGTGGGAAGTTATAGTTTCATCTCATCAGGTCGCCAAGAGTGTCTTTTGTTTTTTAAGAATTAATTGATCAACCAATCTGGGGAGCCAAAATTACTCATTGTCTGCAATGCTTCAAGCTCACGTACATATGCAACCTGTAACACATGCCACAAACTGACTGTGTTTGAGGGATCTCAAACACAAAATGTACAGTATTGTCTGCGAGGTTAACACGTCACATATGGAGTGCATCGGATCTCAAATTCTTGCAGCCATCATAAGACAAATTGCTAAACTGTTCCACAAGAATCTACAGTAACCGACAGTTCCTCATCTGTGTCGTGTTGTATGTTTTGTTTTCTGTATGAAGGGTAAACTGAGCACCCATTTCCAGAGCTTCACCACAAAGTAAGGAACGTATTGTACTGTGTTGTTTTGTGATGTACAAAATACGGCTGAAGCTTGGGAGGAGAATGCGCAGAGCAGATCAAAAACACTGCAAAGCAAAGGAATATAAAGAAAGGAGGAGAGTCAAGAATTGATTGGCGATGATTTCTTGCATCTGGGCAAAGACAGAAATAAAAGAAAGCAAAAATGGAGGCTATAATCATGTTAGTTCTCCTTCCCTTCCCTCCCTCCTCTACACCGGTCCAATCCCTCTATTTCAGCTCCCTCCATCTTCTGAGTGGTCATCTGTTGATTACATGTTATATTTACCTCTGCTGTCTCACTCCTTTGCTGCCTCACTCAGGTCCAGCCTGGCACACACACTCACAGTATTCAGGCATACATACATAAATAACATACATACATAAATATTTAATCAAATAAATAAATCACTCGGCCCAGCAGCCCTTTCTAATCAAGTGACATCAATCAGGGAGAACTATGGGTAAAGAGGCCTTGTGGCTGACGCCTACTGAGCGCGCCCAGAGCGCTGGAGTAGCGTCTATTTGAGTCCAAGGGGGAAATATACGCTCCATGTCCCATTATAGGAGAAGGGCTATCCTTTCGTCAGCGCGCCCATTACTCCCCCTATCATTTCCCCAAATCTAAAACCTGTTTTCAATCAACACAGCCAAACGAGTGCCTGTCCAAGAGAGGGAGAGAGAGAGAGAAAGGAAAGAGAGAGCAAAGGAGAGAAAGCAGTAGAGATGGACAGTGAGGGTAGGGGTAGAGGGAGAGCGATGGAGGGCTCTTTCCTTCTTTCTTCCAGTGATTGGAGCATTTTGCATTCTGTATGTGTGTGTGATTGAATCCGTCTCCTAAATTAGGGCTGTCGACTCGAGGAGCTGAATGTCCTTAACCCCCCCTCCCCAATATCCCCCTCCCTGTGTGTGTGTGTGTGTGTGTGTGTGTGTGTGTGTCACATCATTGGTGAATATTGTAAGTGCAGCCTGGGTAAAAGGTTTACATTGAGCCATTGATTGCTAATGCTATGTTGTATGTGTATTTGTGAGGAAGCATTGTTTGGACATGAGAATTCAAACTTCAATAACAGTTCTGGTAACTTGATTTCAGTTTCCAAAGGCAGAACTGTGAAATAATAACAAAAACAGCCAAAAAAAGGGAAGAAATTGTCAACAAATTCAAAAATGCAGGCCTGGTTTAACAACTGACAGCACAATATATAGAGAAACGTGTAACAGGGTGACTTCGGAAAGTTGGGAACAAGACCTAACTTTACAGTAACATGACAGGTGTGATGTTTGTGGTCTTACATTTCTCGTCACTTGTCATTTTGGCAACAGCATGGTCCCAGTCAAAGATGAACCTGTAGAAGCAGAGCTGGTTGTACAGGGCCTTCTCAGAGTACTGCAGAGAGAACACACGCAAACAGGGTTACTTCAATTATGGCAAAAACATTTCATATAATGTAAAACAGCTGACCTGCCCCATCTCTCTAACCTCCCACCTTCCCATTATCTCCTTTCTTTTTCTGCACTTTTCCTCTTGTACCAATGCAACATTCACCCCAATATCACATAGACCAGAAATATTCGTGTCAACTTCCTGGTTGTAAAGTCAAATCAATAGTAATCTTGAAATGAAATTCAGGTTTATAGACAAAATGAGGCCAGAGATCACAGTTGCACTAAAAAACTTGAGTTGATGGCCTGTTGTGACTGACTCAAATGAAACAATAGCAAAAATAGAGATTTTTATAACAAGGAAAGTATTTTCAATGTAAATCAGTCACATCATGGCCATACTCTGCTAGTGATACCAATGTGGGATATTAGACAGAGCAACCAATGGCAAAACAACTATCGCACACACAGAGGACCCAAATATGGTATGAACACTGATTTAGCCAATTCAAAATAAGCTATACACTGTTTGTACAACAACTAAAAATAAGTCAGACAAGGACAAAAGCTGTTTTAAGATCAACTTCCCTTTATTTATTGTGACTACAAGGCCAGAAATGAGAGGTAATCATGTTGGAATAATGCACGTAGAGATAAAACAATTAGTCATTTAATCGAATGGTTGATCAATTTCAATTCTGAACAGCCAAAAATGCCAAATTTCTACTGGGTCCAGCTTCTCAAACATGACTGCTTTTGTAAATCTCCATCAATAGTAACCTTAGCCTTGTTTTTGGCTCTTGGTCAAAACAAGACAAAACAGCTCATCTCAGGCCTGGAGAAGCTGTCAAGGCCATTTCTCTTACATATTATAAAGAAAAGAAAGAACTTAAGGACATTTGCTCGATTAATCAGTAATGAAAATTAAAGCATGGGAAGCTGTGCTCAAGTTGGAGTAATAACAGTGAGCTTTTTTGGTTCCTCTTATTCTGCCACATTTACTATTGTCTCAAACTCACTTTATTCCATTCTTGTTGGATACCAAAAACAAACCAACTCTGCTACTATCCCCTCATTGTATGAGAAGGTTATTAGTTTCTATTATTTTAGCTTAGGTTGTTACAGGGCAGAAAAGCATCCAAAACAGACAAATAAAGCCAGTTTATAGGTTTAAGGAACATGTAGACTGAACACGCACCTCACTGGTAGGACTATATCTGCCTGAAAACATCTCCCTTCCCTGTGTGACACAGTAAAGCAAGAAAACAAATTTGCTTGCTTTGTTAATCTCCACTGCAATTAACTGAAGCCACACGACAGCCTGCCAGAGGGAGAGAGAGAAGAGAGAGAGACAGAGAGGATGAGCAAGACAGAGAGGTGGGAGGAAAAAAAGAGAAGAAAAAAAGAGCAAAAGAGAGAAAAGGGTAAAGATACAGAAAGAGGAGAGAGATGGAGAGAGTCACAGACAGTGAGGAAGAGAGAGAGAGAAAGAAAAGAGGGGATCGGGCCTGAAATACCCTCCCTCATAATAGTTTGTTGTGATAAGCCATTGTGAGAGAGGCATACGAACAGCCGAGGCTGTCAATTTGATTAGCCATTATACTGCATGTTTAATTGCAGTTATTGGCTCGTCATTTCCCTGCTACGCTGGAGAGGGCATGCTAAGCCCCGACCCCACACTGCCATCAGGTGTGCGCCGAGTGCTTTATTATTACCACCAGGAAGAATCCCCTGATAATTCCTGTGTGTCAGTATCTGTGTGTGTGTGTGAGTGAAGTGAAGAGCTTGTGTGTGCCCATTATACCTGCCAATCGGCAATGTGCGTAATTGTAATTTCAGTTTTTACTGCTGTGGCATAATCAAGTGGCAAGAGTATCTAATGCAACTAAATGTAAACTATGTGATGTGTGAATATGAGCGAGTGGGTGAATGAGTGTGTGTGTTTAATGGCTTTCTATGGCTGCCCACATGGCACGCACAGCTGTTGACCGTTGATGCACTGTCTAGTCAACAACCAAACCATGCACATCCCATAATGGAGCCTCGGTTACGGTTGCCAAGGTTGAAAAGCTTGGTCGGCACAAACACCGCATACCACTTCTTCCTCTTGAAAATAAAACACACACACTCGCACAGCAACACATTCAAACAATATAATGCTGATTGTGGGCGGGCCAGTGGTTGCATACTGATTGATTGACAGGTGTCAGAAAGGCGTGGCCAAAATGTTACAGGGTTGTTATTGAATTTAGAGCCCCTCAACCCCACCTCACTCTCTCCCTCACACACACACACACACACACACACACACACACACACACACACACAC
>JANJOY010002536.1:0-11162 GCA_038496675.1 Rachycentron canadum
TGTGTGTGTGTGTGTGTGTGTGTGTGTGTGTGTGTGTGTGTGTGTGTACAGTGTCAGTGTGTGAGAGGGAGAAGAGCAGACAGACAGATGAGGATTTCTTTTCGCTGCGTGAGAGAGAATTCTACAGAGCGCACATCTAAAGGCATAAAATATGTACTTCAGGTGTACGTGAGTGAACGCAGATGTGAAATCACCGCCTTTCTTCTCTTAACATTATTTTCCTTCACTTTATCCTCCTTTTCGCAATGCTTTCATTTAGATCGAAAGAGCCCTTGCGACGCTGCGGGAGCACCTGTTTACAGCAATCAAAAACACAGGGTAGCAATAAAAGTGGGTGCTATTAATGAATGACATTTCCAGCAGTGCTGTTGATCATGAGCGAGCATTGTGTGTCTCCTTTCTGCCCTTCAGCGTGTTCCCTCCTCTTCTCTTCGCTGCCTCTTGATAGACGCAAATGAAAGGCGGAGCACGCTGGGGAAAACATGCAGGCTACACCCTCAGCTACACCCTCAGCTACCACTTCCGTCCAGTCTTGTTGTTGGGTCAAGTTTTGTGAATTTTTTTTTGGCATTTGGATTATGTTTATTATTTATCCGTGGGTTGCCTTGTTATGGGCGAGGAGTCCAAATTTTATTTTCATGAAGAATTTTGCAGATATCTGACTTAATGTTGAGGTCGTGGCAGAATTCAAAGCTTTGAGCTCTAATGTTATCTGTAACCATCCACTGGTCCTGTGACTAGAGGGTAGTCATTTCAGTCCAGTTCTGGAAGGATAAATCGCTTCTTGGAAGCGATTATATAGCAAGTGCCCCTTCATCATTATCAACCATAAAATGTACCTGAGCAAGACACTTAATTCCCCCACAGCTTCAGCAGAGCTGGTCCGTGGCAGTGGTCTTATTATAGTTTGCCTCTGCAATGATCCAAACCAGATGATGTCCTGTTGTGTAGATTGACAACTGCTGCTTCTGAACGTTCTGCGCCTACATTTTATTAAATGTCTGACCAGTGTTGTGAGAAGAGCATGAGGCTATCTTCTGCAGCACTCTGACAAACCTCAGAGATCAGCCCTCGAATACTGCACCTACAGCTGGTCTAGTTGTGTCTTCTTTCTGTTTTATTATGTGTTTTTAAGGACAAGGATATAATGAGAAGAAGAGTTTTTTATTCATATTTAAACTGAGAAGGAAACTCTGTATATGTTAATTATTACATATTGCATATTCAAATTGTTGATAAATTAGATTCTGAACCAACAGAAAAAAAGTCATATAATCATTTGTGGCAAATGTAAATAACTGTAATGTTAACATTATACTAATGAGCTGAACATCTGTTTTCTAGCCATTTTTTACTGTCAAAACATTCAATACATTAACGTATTGCTGCAACAATCAGTCAGCAAGTTAGCAGCTAACTCGCTGACTAGTAGAGTATAATCTTTGTGAACTGAATTTGTGTGAACTTCCACGGTACTTTGTACAATAAAGTTGTATTATATAAATGCAATCCATGTACCACTTAATGTTTTTACATTAACATATAGCATACATAGCATTTTTTATATTCTTTTTAAATTAAATTGAGTTGGACAGATGAAAAAAAAATTTGTCAGTGCTCTTTGGTGAATGAAGTATGCACTTTTTCTGAATGACCCCAACCATAACTTTGGCATTTCCGTATTTGTTGCAATACCTACCTACCTTTAACTGCAATGAGCTACAATATTGGCCAAAACATCAGCCTGGTTTATTTAAAGGTCGCGCGAATACTGATTCCTCCCAATTTCAGAGGGAAATATTGCAAACGTATCGTGCATCCAAGGGACAGAACTTAAAGGAGACAAACAGGCAAGAAGATGCACAGAACTGCAAAAGCGAAAAACACATATTTCTGCATACATATACACAATTTAGGAGAAACAGGAATGCTTTTCTATGTCAGACAATACATTTTGAATGTCACACATAATTATGTCTGTTCAGAGGAAAACTCCGCAGCTAACCTTTAACTCATGCAAGACAGGTATAGCTCCCTGACAATGCTTTACTCTACAAGCCTAATATCACTGGATGACCATGTAACTGTCATTCAAGGTGTGTTTATGACAAAATCACAATCACCAATGTGCAGAGAGCAGCAATTTGCTTGATAATTGAGCCTCAGCACAATGTCCTCGCACTGCGACACTGCTGACAGAACACATGAAAAGGAAAGCAGTTGTCCAAAATTAACCCACGGCTAATGTGCCAAAGATGTAAACACAATGAAAGCCAGCTGTGAAATAAATAATGTTTTCCTTCTGCCAGTGTCCATTAACTCTGTGTGCTTACTTGAAGAGAGGATGCTGCGAGCTGACCGCCTCATGTTGTTTTAATTATTACCTGGATGGAAACACTCGAGCCCACTGGCACGACACATTTCCACGGGCACCTCCACTTCCACATGGGTCCGTTTTAGAAAACGTGGGTTTTTTTAAATGTAGTTTACATGTAAAATTTAACAGTTATTAAATTATCCCTTTTACGTTACAGACAGTTTGACGGGTGTCTATTGCATCAGAAAACGACGGCAAATCCATTGTTGTGTAAGAGATTTTTCTGCTGTTGTGACAAATGAGTACAGTTGCTGTTTTTTGTTTTCTTTTTTTTCTATGGAACACAAGTCACTCGTTGAACAAAAAGTGATTTGGTCCCATCCATCCAATTTCCACTTGCAAATGAGACTGTCATGAAAAAAACCTCTGGGGGTTCTGAAGTTAATAATAGCATTATACCTGAACGAGTACTGATTGACTGGCAGCATTGTTACCTGAACTCCCACCATTTGGTAGAAATAATTGCTTTAGAGGATACAGTGCTTTTGGAAAGTGTTCAGACTGCTTCCAATTTTTCCACATTTTCTTATGTAGCAGCAAAAATAAAATAAAATCTAACATCAATCTACAGTCAATTGAATTTCAGAATTTTTAGAAAATGTATTAAATAGGGAAAACTGAAATGTCACATCGGCTTAAGTATTCAGCTACTCTCCTATGATGCCATGAAGTTTAGCTCAGGTTCTTCCCATTTCTCTTGATCGCCTTTTGAGATGTTTCTCCAACCGTGGTCAAGTCAAGTGATTGGACGTGATTTGGAAACGCACACCTACCTGCTGTGTATGAGGTCTCAGAGCTGACGATGCAGATCGGAGTAAAAACCCAACCGTGATTAGGAAGGAGCTGCCTGCAGAGCTCAGAGACAGGACTGTGTTGAGGCACAGATCTGGGGAAGGCTAAAAATAGCTTTCCTGCTGCACTGAAGGACTCCATTAACATCATGGCCGCCATCATTTTTAAGCGGAAGAAGTTTGGAACAACCAGGACTCTTCCAGGAGTCAGCTGCCTGGTCAAAGTCGAGAGAGGTGACCAAGGATCTGTGGCTGAGCTTTAGATGGAAGAAACTTCCAGAAGGACAATGATCATTGTAGCACTCGATTTAAAGCAAAATTAATTAAATTAAAAAACACCAAGATGTTTCAAATGTTTGATCAAACAAAGACACATCCACTCCAGCTCTAGTTTTACAAGACTGATTGCACTACAGCACTATTATAATAAAATACATGCATTTTGTAGAAATGTAATAGCTTGGTGATTTTCATACATTTGCTTAATTTGGCCTTAACAGCCACAAAACATAGGATTTGTGCCACTTACCTGTCACATTTAGATAGCATTACAATTAGATGCATATTTATGCATATTTATGCAAGCTAATTAAAAAAGTGCTCTTTGATTAAAAGATGAGCAAGGTACTTTAATACAATAAAAATAGAAGTTTATCATTGTATTGAAGATCCCAGTCATTACTTTCAGTATTAAGGCGAAAAACTCTCCATTCATCTATTAATGCTTCTGATATAGTTCACGTATCTGATCTCTCGTGGTGTAGTGTTTTCATTAATCTAATTGTGTTTGTTTTTATGCAGTGCTGATGAGTCAAATCCTGGAAATCCTCCATAAATACCCTTTGTTCTTAAGGCTCTACCTGTCTACCTCAGCTATAGGCAAGAGTTTTATATGACAGATAAACCTGGTGGCTTCCACAGCAAGACAAAAGGAAATGAAGAGAAAATATCACAGCGTTCCCCGGGGACGCGCTGTCCTCCCAAACAGCAACGGAAATTGATGAAATCTGGAGTCAAAGAGCTGGAAGAGCAGGCAATATATATCTTCTATAGTTCGACAAGTAAGGAGATGATAATAGTGAGGAGGGAGGGGGAGGACAAGGAAAAGAGGGAGTAGACTGCAGAGGAAAACGCGTCGAGGACATATTGTGACGTATTGTGTTTGAGCACCAATGCCCGAAATAGTATTGAGGCTGTTTGGCTGTGGCTCCGGAGGCTCAGGGGATTTCTAACAGTGCACCTCCAGTGTTAAAACAATACTGCCAGCAGCAGCACAAAGATAAGTGATTCTCAGTGTTGTTGTTTACCAGATGCCATGAGGAAGAGCAAACATTAAAATTCATAGCAATATCACAAGGTAGAGGTGATGTGTGTGAGTGGGATTGTGCTTACAGAGCCACCATGCAGAACATAACCTAAACTCCCACTAAGGCTTTAGATTTATATTTAATGGAAGAGCAGAATCAGATTTCAGATATCTGTGCATATGCTGTTTTTTTTCTATCGACAGGAAAACTCAAAAAAACGGTTGTGAAGAATTTGTAAATTGTGGTTCTCCATAAGGTAATTCGTGTTTGTCTGTGTATGCGCGGTGGTGGACCTCACATGATTTATGTGTAATCAAATCCTCTGTAATTGTGAGAAAAAAATGTATGGTGGGCCTTTAATATTCGAGTCTCAGCATTTTGCCATTAAGTAAACACCTCCACAGCAACTGTCGCGCAGTCCTAGCTTAGCTGTGGCCAGGCACTGCAGGTCTGTCAAACTTTGTTGTGTATGAGGCTAAAAACAGTGCAAACGTGTAAGGAAGGGGTCAAAGAGTGAGTTTGTCTGCTGTCCCATAAGCCCACGTGCTACCTACAGTGTAGTTGTAACTGACTGTTACTTCCAACCCTGAGGATGTATTTACATTTATTTATATATTATATATTAAATAATATTTATTTACATTTAATAAATTACATTAGTTTGTGGAATTCTTGTTTTTTGTTTTTTTTATTTTAAAGAAAAAATTATTGGTGTTTCACCACTTGGTAGAAGGCAGCAGAGGCTATCGAGGTTAGGACTAATGTTAGCATCTCTGTCCTGTTCTTTACTGGCTCTTGGGAAGTTTACATCCAGTCAGCGTGGCCTGAGATAGCAAAATGTAGCAAACCAATCTGTTAGTCCTCGTTGTCAAAGCTTTTGCTCTTATAACGTTTAACAGTGAAAATCACTGCTTGAAAATAAGAACAACTTTAAGATATGCAAACAAACCTCCAACTATAACAGGCTCCCAGGAAGTAAATAGCTCTAATTCAATTCATGAACAATGCAGTGAAATGGAACTTTTTCATTGTTATTTGTGAGTTAACAATGAACGGACACTGCGTGCACTTCAACTGCTTGGCTACCTGGGACACCTCCAGTGTTAGCCTAGTCGTTTCAGCAGGCCTGGCCTTCCCCTGGCATCCAAAAAACCCTGCCGCCATCAGCGTACGCTGCACACATGCAGTGCCCAAAAGAAAACTCAATAATAGCAACATTAGCTAACTGGGGCAGGTATAAGCAACCAGGCTGCACTGCATGTAATTACATTTTATAATCCCATATGTAATCCCCAAATCTGATTACCATATAGAGTTATTATTCATCTCCCGATTTTCCATCTTTACATCCTCTCATCACTTCAGCCATTATTATTTCATTTCAACTCTTGTATCAGTCAACAGCCTCCCTGATCTGATCTAGCTTTTAATCCACGTCTCCTTTCATCTATCCATCCATTAGAGCTGGGTGATAAAATGACAAAAATTCCCCACAATAATGATGATAAGCAGATGAGTAGTTTTTCAGTAAATGCATCTGTTCTGCATTTGGTTCAACCCTCGTCTGCATTTATCTCTTCATTAGGCTACAGCAGCACGGTTATCGAGCTGATGCATGTGGGATCAAAACATTGTTGGATACATAACAGTGAGTAAGCGCGAGGAGACTCAGACGTCCACAAAGGACGAAGAAAGATCACACAGCGCCGTTGATTTGGAACTTTGGAGCTTCCTAATGCTGGATAAACAGCAGATCCGCTGCCAGATACGCAGACGACCTGTGACGAGAAAGAAAAGCACACAAATCAAAGTAAACACTGTCACTACCAGTGTGCAAAAGCTAATATGTGTTGCAAAACATGCTGATCTTTTGTGTGATGTTTATTGACGAACGCAGTTGTTGAGACCATCAAGTTACTGATGAAAAAACTACTGATAGTTTTGAACCAGGATAAACACATTTAATTCATTTAGGATTCAGTTCTGAACTGAATATATTTGATCTTCAAAAAAAGAAAATACTCTGCAGAGTTCAAACAATTTATGCCTACATTCAGCGGTGCTCACCAAAACACTTTATCTTTGCCATCTAGCAAACATGTTCAATGCGTTTCCTTCCTAGTTAATATGTTTTCATGAAGACATCAAGCTCAAATTGTTGTGATATGGTATTTGATGTTTTACGCTGAATTTTAATATGTACTGTGTTTGCATGGCTGCTATCTTGGCCATCTCTCTTGTAAAAGATTAGATATCTCAATGGGACTTCCTGGTAAAAGAAAGGAAAATAAAACAATAGTACTAAATGTACATATTGAAAATAATTAAAAAACCATCCATCATCTTGTCCCTTATGCATGCGCCTCTGCACACATAAGCAGAAGTCCTGAGATCATCTCACATGAATTCACCACCACACTCTCACACTTTCTCACACGTATTCGGCCCATTTGTCTGAGTGTGCGTAAGAGAATAAGAGACACAGCGTGCATTAGGGCGGTTTGCTTGCATATGCTCAAATGCGTCACGTGTGATATGCGGAGAGAGAGAGAGAGAGAGAGAGAGAGAGAGAGAGGCGTGTTTGCGTGGGTGGAGGGCATGAGCAGCTGAAGATTAATGAAAGAGGGGGAAAAAAAGTCTTTATTCTGGACAAATAAACATTGTAAACAAACAAAGAATTATTATTTTATGTTGGAGCGGTGTTCAGAAATTTCCCTCTAGGCGCTGCTCTAGTAAACAAAATAATCAGTTCCTTCCGTCTTTTTTTTTTTCCTACTTTTTTTCCATTCTTTGCTTTTTTCCATCAACAGATAAAGGGTCGGCTTTAGAGCTCTTACATTCAGGTGCCTTCAGTGTTGTGCATTTCTGTGAATTTGAGGTGAGCAGCTCAACCAGTAGTGATGGAACGAAATTATACACACAATGTGAGGTAATAATTCGGGAAAACACATGCAAATAGACAGATCACACAAGCAGAGTGGAGAAAAAAAAAAAACATCGATTTGACAATGCAGAAAACACACCCAAATACAACAATGCACCGGTGCCATTTTAAAATGTAGTAGCAGTCTGCCACCTCCCTATATTTCTTTTCTGTCATCAGGAACAGAAAAATGGGATCTGTGGGTTGTACACACCGGCCCCAGGAATGACTTGATTTACTGCTGGTTGCGCTGCCTGACAACAGGAGACATGTCAACGAGAGCACGCAACATCACAAAGTCAAAGTGGTCGAAATGGATGGCTACGTAAAAGACCAAAGTTTTTCGTTTCGTTTAGTAGCTGCTGTTAAAAGGCAGATGAAGAAGAAGAACACGCTTTTAGGAAAGGGTGTGGAAAAGTAAGTGTTTCACGTGTCAACACTAGTTTCCATTGTGTCTGCACTTATATGGGCACGGTTTGAGATTCTGCTTAGTCACGCCAAAACCATGGTTTGACAATGAAAAGAAAAATATATTCAGAAGCAGAGTAAGTGTGACTGAGATGAAATAAAAGCCAAAAATAAAGTAAATCCGCTCAGTGTTTTAAAACAGTTTGACTTCTCTGAAGCTGCCCACACTGATCCTCTGCTGCACTCTGGATAAAATAAATAATAATAAAAATAATAAAGGTCAAGCAAAACTATTACACTTTATCTTCATTTAAACATTATCATGCAAGACTTTGTGTGACATTTCCGCACGGTGAGCAACACATTGTGCTGTGGCTATGTGTGTCTGCTCCAGAGGCCGGTAACACAACTCACAGCTGATAAACTATTTCTTTTGCCTCAGTAAGTAAGTGAGTCCTTTGGGGACACAAGGGTTTTGCAAGCACTGTGTATCATGGAACATGCGGCGTGAATCTACACACTGATATGCACTTTTCTGCTGACTAACTGCTGTATGCCTTGCACCATGTCTGTGCAGAGTGAGCAAAGATGTTTGATTTCCCAATTAGACAAAGAAAACACATCTTTACTGGAGTTATGTTTTGTCCTGGATAATGTGACCTACATTATCCACAGGGTATACATTATATGTATACCCTGAAAGAAAGTGGTGAAAAAGGTCTTTTCGAGTCAAAGCCTTGGAGTCGACTTTGGTAAAAGTTAAGTCGTTGCTGATGTTAAGTACATGCAAATACAGTCGCACACATAAAACCCTTCAAGCTATCAGTATTTGTACAGATTAAACAAACAAGATGTCTCAGTTTGTTAGTGTGTGGCTGGATAGATTTAATTCCTTTAGTTTTGTGGTTTTGTAAAATACTGTTTAAATAGTGAAAAGTGAGCTGAAGCACAAAATGTTCTAACTATAATAGTTAAAGACCCCCTTTGATTAAAATCAAGTTTTTAACTCGATTAATGTGATATCATCAACAAAATAAGTTAAAACCATGACTGTGTTCTTCCACCTAGGAACTGCAGTGAACTAATGACAGCTAAGAACCAATCCCATCAATTTGTGGGATAAAAGAAACTCAAAATCTTGTCAGAGTGTAAGATTTTGCATCAGCACAACCACTAACACTGTGTCAGCCACTGCCATTAGTCTTACAATAGTGCAACAATAATCTACCTTATCCCTACATAGGTTGTGGGGTAAAATGTGATGACTATAACTCATGGTCATTTCAAAACGTATTTTCTGTTATTACACTTTATTTGTAGCATCAAGTAAATACTCAAATAAAGTGCAAGATAACCAGATTTCCTTCCCTGTGGATGGACACTTATAGGGTCGCAGTGTCAGGGTCCTTGAAAAACCTAGTCTGGTTTTTTACTCTTTGTGTGTCACTTCCTGTTTTACTTTGAAAAGTCTCTGCCTTGTCTGGTGCCATTCCCCATGTCCTGTCAAGCTTCCCACCTATTTAAGTATTTAAGTAGTGTTCTCCCTCTCTTCGGTGCCAGATCATCTTTACCCCAGTGTGAAAGTCCCAGCCTTCGGCCTCATGTTTGTCATTTTGCCTGTCACACAGTGAGTTTAGCCCGATGATTCCGACACCTGTGCTTGATTGTTTGACCACTTGTGCACTGAACCCTTGGCCTATATTTTGCCCTTGATATGCAGGGAGCCTGGAGCGGATCTCAGCTGACATTGGATTTAGATTTGTTGTTTCATCAGTGCTGTAATCTCTTTATTAGAATACATAGAAAATACAAATATCAATACAGTATTAAAAAACTGAAAGAAAAAAAAAAACAGAAGAAACTCCTCCTATAGGCTAAAGGGACAAATATTTAGATACCCATCAAGTTTCGCTGATTTCCCTTTGACAGTGGCCTTGCTGATGCAATATGATGAACAGGATTTTTTTTGTCTGTCAAATTCTGTGATCTTTGTCATTTTGAATGGAATGATGTGATTGGAAGTTGGTCTTGTACATGTAAGCAGCTTCCAATGAGTTAAACTCATACAACATGTGTATGTAATGCTCAAGCATGTCTTTCCCAAACCTGGTGTAATGGACCTTTTTCACAGCATCATGTTGACATGAAATGGCTCCATTCTATTTAGGTTAAAGAGCCAGGTTCCTGCTATTGCTCAAGTGTAAGGGAAGGTCACACTAAATACAGAAAGGTTTAAACCCAGAACCTTCTTGCCGTGAGGCTGCAGTGACAACCACTGCACACCAAATCTTACATTTCCCTTTATGTTCTTCAATAGCGTCTTTCTGTTTTGACCGACAAACACACAAAGGCCAAAGCTGACAAGGTGTAGAGTGTAGAACTACAGAAGACACAGTTGTTGCTCATGACAGACTGCAAAGCGGAGTCGGTTTAAAGTGATGCCGCCACAGTTACACTTTGGTTATGTTTGCAGGATTAAGTGTAGGGTGCCAAAATGAGCCCTGTTGTTTTTTCCACTCAGGGCTGCTTCATTTGTTCTTCTATGATAATGCAAGAATTTATCAAACATCAAACACAGCTGACTTTCTGTGTCCTACACACGTTAGTCCTGAAAATTATGAAACGCACACTAGAAACAGTTGTCAAGCTTCTCTCCCTTTAGACACAACCTTTCTTATCCATCTCTTTTTGTACACGCATGTGTGTTCAAGTCCCTCAAGCCAAGAACTGAAGAATACAAATACAGCTTTTTCTTTCATACAGCCATATGTTCCTATGTGAATAAACAAAACTCTGAAAAGACACACACGCACAGATCTTTTTGTCTTTGTGAGTAAATGTTTTTTTCTGGCTTTTCAGCTCTCGTTAGGACACTAAACTCACACATTAGCAACAACTCTCTAAGTTGCGTTGCCCTTTCCTGAGCTTTGTGACTGATTTGAGGAACACAGCATAAATAAGAAACTATTGAATTAGACATGTATGAATGAGGGGAGCCCACTGAGATCATGGGGGGTTACTGCCTCAAGAACATCTAAATAAGTTGAGCAGCACAATAACATTAACAAAAAAAAAAAGTTGATATATAAATAACTTTTCCTGTTATACTTTGTGTTCCATGTGAGTTCACGACTTGCGATGTGGGTCGGGTGACTTGTGCTTCCCAAACATGTTCCGCTTGAGTGGTGCGTGTGTGTGTTTGTGTGTGTGTTTGTGTGTGTCTCAACCTGAACCTTTTTTATTTAATTGTTGTCAAGCTTTTACGTCACTTGCACCTCTGCTTTGTATCTAAATCTGTGTGTGTTTGTTTGTGTGTGTGTGTGTGTGTGTGTGTGTGTGTGTGTGTGTGTGTGTGT
>JANJOY010002554.1:0-12945 GCA_038496675.1 Rachycentron canadum
ATAATAATAATAATAATAATAATAATAATAATAATAATAATAATAATCAAGCTCTAAGTTCTTAAACGATTGTCCCCATAATGCTTTGGGGGACGTAAACAGGAAGCATAATGTTGCCATGGATTCAGTGAGTTATGCTCTGGGCTATAACTCAAGCCAAATTTTTTATCCCTTATTTTCTTCTTACACTGTGACATTTTGCACTATTAAAAGTATGCCGAATTAACTGTTAGAATTTGCTGTTTCAAATACACCCATGGATGTACAGAATACTGTCAATGATTTTCTTTCATACTGAAGGACACTTAAAAACAGTACAATTCTTAGGCAAGTTCTGTTGTTTTCAGAATTGTCTTTTTATTGAATATCCATTCACGATGGACTTCATTTAATGAAGTCACATTGAATCTAAGAATATGTGTATCATGTTTAGATATGACAGAGATATCATTCTGAAGAGGAGTGTGATTTCTGATGCAAACAGCACAAATCCACAAAAGCCTCCAATAAAAATGAGAGTGAGCGAATTCTGTTATCTTGAGTGACTGAGGGGTTGCACTTGCTACCAAACAAGGACTGATTAACATATGAAAAGGCAGATTTATTGCCTCTGTTCACCGTCTCCACTTCAGGATATATTGAAGCCTTATTTCACACACCACACCTGACAGACAAAGTGCAATCATTGATATTTCCTCTGCACTGCTCTTTTCACTGAGAGTACTCCAAGCCTCTGTGTCAGAGGGGTCAGCTCAGAAAAGGGCACTGGCGTCATTGTACTAATTTGAAGCTATACACGCTCTTGGTTTGTATCTGTCAGCTACCTGAGTAGCTTTATCTGATCAGTTAGGGATAGGAAAGCAGCAAAGTAATAACGCTGTGTATGTGGGATCATTTAAATAAGCAGAAAGTAGGAAGTTGTGAATTGCAAAGAGAAGTGAGGATTTTTCTGTCACATATAATGAGGACCCTATGGAGGCAGGAAACTCACTCTAACAGCCTGGTCACTCTTGCCTGGCTTTAAGGAGGCACCAGAGGTTTTAGAGACTACAGGGGATTTGTATTCAGGGTCAGAAAGTCAGATCTATAATCACTCATGGAAGGGGCTGATTGTGCGGGATGGCCACAGCCTTTCAATTAGCAGAGAGAGTCATCTTTTGCTGCAGTGTGCTGAAATTGCACTCAGGAGTTTTGTTGCTACTTTTACAGTTCCATAGAGGACCTTAGTTCTAACTTTCTGCTTTGCAGCAAAACTGGGAAGTGCTGTGGTCATCACACAGGGCCCCAGAAACCCAATAAATGGAGGGAAAACATTACTAGAATATTCTAGTATGGGGAATGGCACAAGAGAAAAACTATAAACAATGACTCTCAGGAAGATACCCAGTGGTTAAGTCCTCGTTTTAGAGCAAAATTGAGCCTCTTCACCCTATCAGGTCAAAAAAGTATGATGGTTTAAATATATGTGAGTGATGAAATCTAAAGATTTGCATGGACACACTCACACTCATGTACACACTAATGTACACTCATTCATGAAATCTCTGAATCTGCCAGAGTTTCCAAGTAACAAACTGTGCAGACTTAACTGGCTTGATATGAAGTGGAGCATGAATTTATGTTCACACCTTGATGCCACTGTGTGAAGTTTGTGTGAGTGTTTGGGATCACATCCAAATAGTTTCTCAAGTGTTACTGGGAAACTGTAGCCTATGCACTGCTGCTTCAGAAACATTGTTTTTTTTCCATCATGGTGATAACTGCAGTGTTGTTCTACCAACAAATCCTGATGTGTACAATATGTATAAACAAGTGCAAGTACAACACAGGAGACAGCTGCTTTCTCAGCTATCTTGTCCAGTAAAATAGTCAATAAATAGTTGGCCAGCGGTGGTTAGAGTTGTCACATAAAATTTATAAGGTCACTAGTGCAATATTTGGCACTGATACAGCAGAGATTCTCCAGACAAAGGGCACATAGCCACCCTGTAGAGTGAATATACAAAATGTTAGGGACACTTATTTTATTATACTTAAGTATGATAAGGTGAACCCTGGGTAGCAAGGAGATCAGTTAAAAAAGGCAAATGAGTATCAGTAGCAGATACAGTACACTGTCCAAAACCAAAATTGGTCCTCTTCAAGTCGATGTTTTCCATCTTAAATTCTCCTTCTGATGATAAAACAAGCACAGAAGGTCAAACCTGTGTCATCTTCAAGACCCGGTCAATTAATTCCAATGGCATTATGTTGATTAGTGGAGGTAAATCCATGCTAACTCTTGCGTTTAGTTCATCTTAGGTGAATGTACCTCATTGACACAGACCTTTGAGGATATTAGCACACTGCGGGTTCAAAAAGTGGTTTAAATGTGCTCTTAGACTTATGGACCCCACTTTTTTTTTAAATTTCATAAAGACACACACATTATTTCATGGTCAGACCAGCCCTTTAGACATGAAACATAACAGCAGCAGCAGTTTAGACCTGCAGATTAGTGGGTGGACACGGTTGATATGGTGGATATGGTTTCAGTCACGTCAGCCTTTTGACGGTCATTTACAAGTGCCCACACATGTGTAATTGGCGTAAACAGGCAAGTTGTGACCATGGCAACAACAGCTGCGTGACAGGGGAACACAAACTCAGTGTTTCAGCTTCCATTAACTCCATCAGACTCGGGTCAGGGTCAGAAATACTCTACTGCAGATCTAGCTGTGTAGTCAAGTTCTGCTGTCGACGAAAGAGCAACAGAGAAAGTAACTTAACTTTAAAACTTGTGTCTCCTTGCTGGGAATTACACATGTAAATGTAGGGAGCAACATCAATATCAGTCTTAATTGCTGCTGCAAATTTTTACATTTTGACTGGTGCAAGTTGGTAAGCGTAAACCGAAACAGCTTGCCTTATAGAAAATCTGCAGCCTTCTAAATGTAGAAGAGTGTGAGAGTTTAATGAGATGCTTTACATATAGACAAAGAAGTGCAGCTAACAGCACCAACTGTCGGTACCTTAAAGAGGGGAGACAGAATGGCACGAAGTCTTTAATCAAAGACTTTTCTGTCTCAAGCAAGTTCCCGTATGCATTGCAGTACATCACAATTTGCATAAAAAGACTTGTGCTGAGTCCTCATACTAGCAGTTTAAATTTAGCTGAAACTTTTTAGCACAAACACAGAAAGTCTGGCACAGTGTATTGTATTTGAATGCTTTTAAAGTACGACTTCACCAAGAAATGACACAGCTCAGGCAAAACAGCTTCCCTTCACGGCTGAGTCATCCTGGACACACAACGATGGAGCCGGTGGGATAGTAAACACTCACTCTTTTAGTCTCAGAGTTAAATATAAATCTTTGGCAGGTGACGGCACACATTTTTGGCATGACACTTGAGCCTGTCGGCGATTCAGCTGCCAAACCGACTGCTTTCCCCCACTAGCTCGTAGTGTGCACAGAAAGACTAACATCTTGCTCAGCATCTAAACCCTCTTTAAATTAGTCCTCCCGTTGTGCTCCTGACAAATGACTTGCATAAACGTGCTCAAACCAACACCTTAATGAGGTACCCTCGCAAAATGTGCCAAAATGATTTACCTTGTCAAGATGCAATTAGTCATCAAGTTCGTGAGCCTCTACTTCTTTTTAGTCAGAGATGAAAGTTTCATCTTAATGAACACATGACAATCAAAAGTTCTGAAGTTTATTTTTGGGCAAATGGATTGTTGCTTGGCAGCCAAAAGAGAAAAGTAAGATTTGTATGCAAAATTAGGCTCATCTAATCAAGGTCTGCACTTTTGAACTCCCAGAGTAATTAAAGTTTAGAACCTTATCTTTTATGATAGGCTATAAAGAATGCTGAAGTAGACAAGAGGAAGGATTACAGACTGCACTTGGTGCGGCATATGACTGTAGAGAAATATAAAAAGAAGGACAACACCTTTGGGTTACTGCCAGACCCCATTAAGGTGGCTTGTGTCATAATTTTTTATCCACACCTCAAAAACGTCCTTGATCGTAAACAGGAATAAAATGTCAATAAATGCCACGAGTGGTTGGGATGAAGCTGACACCTTGAGAGACTGCATCGGGAAGAATTATGGTGTTTCTGCAGGAGATTAATTCACCTCTGGTCATGGCACAAGTGGACAGCTGTGTAATCTCGCCAAGACACCTTTTTCTCTAATTAATCACTGGAATTAATAATAAACTGCACTAATTAGTGGAGTCATGCTGTCTGCCAAATGGGAAGGTGACGTGGGATGAGTAAGGACACAGCTGGAGATACTTTGTCACTTTGGGTAGCAACTGAGACAAACAGAGTTTACATCTGTGTGTGTGTGTGTGTGTGTGTGTGTGTGCATGTGTGTGTTTCTGGGGAGGGGGGGTCATGATGCATTGAGGCAGATGGAGGAGGTGATGGAATGATTGATCCGTTTTGTTGGAGGACGTTCAGGGGCATGTTGGGAAGGTAGAGCTTTATTTAGGCATTCAAGAATTGCCTGAACTTAAAGTGCAAGATCACCTCTGCTTTGTCCTCACCTCACGAGCAGACACCCAGCTTCAGCCTCACCTGTGCGGGCTGCAAATAAAATTTCACACACGCGCGATCCTCAATCACAGTTCGCCAAATGTCTTTCACCTCTTCACCCTGTAATTTAATATTTGTCCTCATCTCCCTGTCTGTGTGTCTGCCTCTCTGGGTGGGATGCTGTGGTTGTGCTGTGATGCTGCCTCAGCTGGAGAAAGTGACCTTGTTGGCTTGCTGTGCTGTTGTCATGGGAACAGAGGGCACAGCAGGAAAACGCGCCATAACATCCAGAGACTGCCTGGTAGGAATTAGGAGTGTCTGAGTGAGCGAATATGCCCCACCCCACCCTGCCAGCTCACGCCCAATTTCTTTTATTGTAATAATTGCAGACTGTCATATTCCTGTTGGCTCAAAGGGTTATGCCTTTCGGCCAATCAGAGATGGCGCTCAGTGTCATCTTCCTCATGGGTCCATCCATTCAGCTGTTAGTTTTTGTTCTAGCTTATTCCTCTTTAAACACATCCTCTGGGATTTGAGTAGCCTAAATTCATTCGAAATTGAAATCAGCACTCAGCAGCATTGTGAACGACTGAAAGGAGCTTTTAAAGAGTGTGAGTGCTCGGAGTAGTTTCTAATTAAAGTGATGCTCCGACTAATTTATTTTCACCCTAAGGCCCGCTTCGTGCAAGGCAGTACAGTGATACCAGATCTGCTCATGCTCAGTTGTATGATCATAGATGTCATTCACTGTTTGGTTCTGCTTTAATGCATGTCGACCTTGATGAGACATGACATACTATATGTAAAGATGACTACAACACTCTAATAATTCATATATTGCTCTGCTGCATTGCTGCACAGTTCCCGTCTCTCTCACTCTTTTTAGTGTTTGAGTGTTGAGCGTCAAAGGTTCAGATCTGAACGTTTCTCCTCCTCTTCACTCTCTGTTGTGCAGCTTATCTCAGCATTGTGAAGTGAGCGAGAGTTTTTATTACAGAGGAGATTTAATAAAAGCACAACGTTTTGATGACTTTGCTGCAGCATCTCCTGTGTGTACAGGATCTGTTGTGCGTATTTCGAATGATTGTGTGTGTGTGCGTGTCAGCAGTCTTTCAAGTTTCAGCTGCTTTATAAATGCCAGGGCCTGGTCCTTAGATCTTCTTTGACACATACAAACTGCTGTGAAAGGCAGAATGAAAGCTGTTGGTTGCGATGTAGTAAGTTAATATTTAAAGGGCCCTCCAAAGATTTTTATATGTCAAAGTCAGTTTGCCAGTCACATGACAACAGTTGTGTAATGTCCTCTGTGGCTCTGGAGAATTCCTTAACAAGCCAAGGCAATAATGAGGGTCTGATGAAAAAATGCTATCAGGTTGCATCATGGGAAATGTAGGATCCAGTGTTTTTGAAGCTTGATCCATATGAAGGACTGAAGCCAGGATATCTTGGTCTCTGCTTTGGTTTTGACCATTAGGCAAATTAAAAAAAAAAAAAAAAGTCTGTCTCTTTCATTACTGCAATGAAGTAACTTAATTAAGTATTTCCATTTTTTCAAATAATTTTTACATTTCAAGGAAATACTTTTTGTAATTTGCAAGATTTTTCATTAAAAACATTCAACGTTCAACTTACAAAATCCAATTTTCTTGTCAAAGATTAAGCCCTTCACTGCAGAGACATTTCCCCTCTAAATGTCTAGCAAGGTTCAATTTTTTAAGAACATAGCTTTACCTCAAGCAACTACAACAGAACATAATTATATATCAGTCACATTTTACTGCATAACAAGTACTTGTACCTTTGATATGTTTTTCTCAGTACATTTTGACCTCAGTATACTTCTACTACAGGTCTCTTATACCCTACAAAAATATAGTACTAGCCTTCCTTTATTGTATTTTACACTATTCATAACTCTGGAGGTACAAATTGTATTTGCTGCTGCTATACATACAATGTTTTTAGGTAAAGTCAAGTCGAGCTCAATAAGTTTTGTTCTCTGTAGAGTGAAAAAATAAATGCTATACCTAATGAATTCAGTTTTTCTCTATTTGATCCTTTTTTTTTTTATCTCTGACTGCACCATGTTAAATGATGTTTTTGGTCATTTAGCTGACTCACTTGTCCCCCGAGGAACAACTAGAGCCCTAATATCTACCAAAATATGCTGCATTATAATAGTAGGAGTTCATCACTATGCTGCTTTATATGCTATATTTTTAAGGATGTATCATAAATACACCACAGTGATTCTTGATTTTCTGCAAAGGCAGGCATCAAAAAAACAAAAAAACAAACCCAAACATAAAAGGCTTAATGCATGCAGTTTTTCTGAGTCTGTCTGGGATTTCTGGTCATTTTTTATCCCTCACTGCACCATGTTAAACAATGGTTTTGGTCATTTCTAGGAACCAGCTTACTTGTCCCTAGAGGCACAGCTACTGCCATAATATCCACCGAAATACTATATGCTGCAGGGAGGCTTATTGTGCAGTAATAATCATTCTGCACTGGCAAGAAATAAAGCATTAATGTAAATTTTCTGTAATGTTTTCTATTTTTCTGAGAACAATGAGGTGATCATTACAGATTGTAGCTCCACTCTGGTTATGACACTCTTTGTTCTCAGCCTGAATACAGATCTTTTGATTTGCTAACAGTTGAAATGAATGCTGTATTCTGCCTACAGCCAGCTGGTATGATGGTTTCAGATAATAAAGATCTTGAGTACAGTGGCAGAGCTTTATGATATATAGGCTCATTGGCCTAAGCATCCTTCTCCTCCATCCTTTCGCTATCTCACTTATTCCCTCACACACCCACCTGCAAGCACACATCCACACAATGTGCCAAGGTAGTATTAATGCTCCTCCCTTTGCTCTTTTCTCTGGCCGTCTTTAATGGTCTGCCATCTTATTAGTCTCCATCATCTCAGGGGTACCAGAATACCCATAGACCCATTCTGCAGGCTGGTCAATTGCTCAACTCCTGCCTGACTGTGCTGCGATAAAATGTCCCCTGTGTGGAGGTGAGTGTTTGTGTATGCAAGAGAGAGAGAATAGGCCAAGAAAAAGAAAGAGTGCAATGTTCAGGGATGGGTGTTTGTGTTTCTGTTCACTGTGTGTAGCTCTTTCTCAGTATAAATTGCCTGCAGCTCCAAAAATGGACAAAATAACTCCCCTTTGGGCAGCAGGGGGAGCTAATGAGGAGCACTGACAGTCAGGGACATCTGTCTGTTCACATGCTGGCTGCACATTTTGTCCTGACCTTTTTGCTTTGGCACTCAACCATTATTTTCAGCCTCCACCTCGTCATCTTTGCTTTTCCTATTAAACAGTGAAGAAGTCAGTGACTGCAGTTTTACAATTCAAGCCCAATGACCTTACCTTTCACATATACAATAAAGCCATGTCAACTACTGCCAACTTGTTACAGCATGCTTCATTGTGCAAAAAAAAAAAAAAAAAAAAAAAGAGTCAAATGCCATAGAAGCAGGCTTCTGGTGCTCTCAGCTGCCCTACCCATTAGCTCCAGAGGTAATGGAGAGGGCAGAGTGTGAACTGTAAATCTCTTATGGGTTCAAAGGAGGGAAGAATTAATAGTCTACTTCAGTCTGCAGGGCACGGCAGGTAACAGAAGAGTTTGAGAGCCTGGAAAAATTATATATGACCTATTCAAATACAAATTATCCAGATCTTATCATGTGGGAGTTATTTTATGCTGATGTGGATGTTATACACACACACGTATATATAATTTTTCGTTTCATGTGAAAAACCTTCCCTAAGTTTAGGGAAAGTAAGGGAATTTCCTCACATTTATTTTAAATATTATATTTTCATCCTCTGCCACACAAATAGTAGTAAACAGAGGCTAATTTGGAATCTTTTCTTCATCTATTAATATTTGGGAATATGTCAGCGGAAAGTGCACGTCCTTGTAAATACAACACAGCTTTGGTAAACAGGCCAATTTGAATTCCTACTGGCATTAGCTTGCTAACGCTAATGTTACGTAACTTGTAATGACAGTTGAATCAAGCTGTAACTTAGTGTCAGGGAAAGAGAGAGAGTTATTAGGAAATTTGTTTTTTGAAAGCAATGTTAATTTTAATCTAATTTTATATAAAATAGTTGTTTGCGGCTGAATTTCTGACTCTTGTATCCATTTTCTGCTTTGTATCGATTGATCTTTACATGACTACTTGCTACTATTTTGTTCCAAATGTAATTTAATACATTATGGTTTAAAGTAAAATTGACATTTTGGGAAATAGCGTGTGTATGCTAAATATGTAGCTGGAGCCTGAGGCAGGTTAGCTCTGCCTTTATTTCACTTTGGTTCTTGTGTGGGCTAGAAAAAACAGACATAATTAATTGATGTAACACAATTGTTATGTTGTGTTACATTTGGACAGAAACATACTAGCTATTTCCCCATTTCCTATCTTTGAGCTCCGATAAGCTAATCAGCTAAGCTAACTACTCCTTTAAAACAGTCACCTCACTCAATAAATACCTGACTATTGCTGTGTGGTGCTGCTGCTTGTTTGCCTGAAGTTTTATAAATAATATAAAAAAACAGTTTCTTTTGATGTTATTTCAACCAAAGCAGGGTGCCTCCATTATAAAAAAATCCCTGGGGTTACACACACAAAAATATAGACAGTTCACAACAGTTTTCCAGCTGGTACGTTGAATCTTTGATGATTAAATCTCAAGCTCCACTCAAACACAACCATGATTGTGTATTGCCTGTGCTCAGCTTGGTGCCATATTGTACATCTGGGTTTGCTGGTGGTGCCACATCAACATTTAAATAAATAACTGCAGGAGTGTGAGTGATTCACATGCAGAGACAGACGTTACAAGAAAAATGTGAAAATGTGTTGCATTTATTCTGCACACCTGTCTTACCTCCTAGTCATGCACACACTGAACCAGGTAGGGATCTAACTAGTACAGGTTGTTCCATAGTGTTCCTTGAGAAGGGACTTTAGGTGTCCTGGGCGTGGGGTGACACTGTCAGGTTCAGTGTACATCACCGGGTAGAGAGTCCTTGCCGTGACAGCTCACGGACAGTCTCTTGACGGTAGATCAACAAGGAAATGAGTGGAGAGGAGGAGGTGGTGGAGGTGGAGAACACGTGAAAAACTGCTGACAAGGCGATCTGCTCTGCTGTCGCCCCACTTGCTATAATGAGAGACAGGGATGATGGTGAGAAGAGTGAGGGGGAGGAAAGAAGAATGGGAGGAGCATGGTTGAGGTTTAGATTAGACTATGAAGTGAAAAGATGAAGCGACCGGAGAGATTTAATGATGTAGGCACTTGTTTCTATCTGAAAAAAGAGATATTATCTTCTGTAAGTGATATATATATATATATATATATTTATACATATATACGCACATCTGTCTTAGAAATATGTATATTTATGATAACAAAGACTTACATGAGGAAAATAAATCAGCTAAAAATCAGCTATAGTATTTCCTTATCACAATGAAATAAAGGCCACCTACAGACTGTTGGAAAGGTTTTGTACCTTGTTACTCTGTTATGCTTTTTTACTCTGTGTGCAGCCGTTACCATGACTTCATCTGTGCGTGTTTTTTTTCTTTTTTTGTGATGAGTCATCCTTGCAGTGTATTTCAGGCTGTGTCATTCCTTGTCAGCTTTAGCCTTGTTTTGAAGAGTTGAAGGGTGGTTAGAATGAGTTGCTTCTTATAGCAGGCCAGTGGTGCCAGCCGCTGGCCTTCTATCAGAAGCCAACACAGGTTTTTCATTTGTGAGTTGAACAAAATCCCCAGGAAACCTTTCAGATAAAAATACCTCATGAAACCTTGGACAAAAAGATAAAAGAAGCTGAGTCGTGTCAGTGACTTGTGATCATTCAAAGTTAATGTAGCTTCACTCAGAGCTTAGATTTGACCTTTTAATGTGAAGGAAATTACTTGTAAGTGAAGTTAGATGGGTTATCGTGCCTTTGTTGCAGCCCAGGTGTCCTTCTCTACTCTTTCACCCCATTTGGTAGCCATAAAATGCACCATTAGTTTGCTTCTACGGTAGCCTGCTGAACCCATTTTGAGATAAACCTACTTTGACATTGTCACCCAGCCTCATCACCATCAGAAGGCCCACATTACCTTCAAAGAGGACCAATGTCAGAGGAAAAGATGAAACATGGAGATCCACACAGACATGTGCAGGCTCTCACTCTGGAAGAAAAACCTTTCACATTTCGCTGAGATCTAATTGAATTTTTCCCCTTATCAGCTTTGTGATGGGATAACATCTCACTACTTTCTGGGAGTCAGTGAAAACACTGGTCACTGCCTGGCTGATTTTTCTGCCATAGAATGAACGCAGCTAATTTTTTTTAACCCTTACATTGACAGCAATTTTACCAATGAAGGGAGAGTGATGTTTGCATATGTGTGTGTGAGAGTGACAGATAATGGAGATCATGCCAAAGCGTGAATAGTGTGTCTGATGGAAAACCATGCCTCTCCAGCCTTGGCTCCGTCGTTACAATGAACAGCCTTCTCTCTGTAGCACCAAGCACTGGTAACAAATAAACGCTGTAGGAGGGAGAATAAATAACGTCTGTGCACATAATCTGGAGTCTCTTCTCCAGGAAAATTGACAGTGTTATTTGTTTGTTCAAACAGTTTAAAATGGCTTGTTTTTACATCCATTGCCGAGGTTGGTAGTCGTGTGATGTTATTATAATGCAATGAAATAAAAAGCTGAATTGATCGCTACTCGAGACTTGAATTTGCATCCTGTCCTTCATCAGCTGCTGAATTCTTTCTTTCACCAGGACGCTTTGTTTTTGTAACCATAAAAAGTAGCAGTGGGTAATCTGGCCAAATGATCTTATGACAATTCACTAGTTAAAGGATCTGCATCTGTTTCTACTATGATTTTATTGTGAAAGTCCTGACATATCTTTTACTGCTTTAATACTTCTTTCTGATATTTTGGCTACTGTTCACCCACAATGCTGTCCTCTCTTTACCAGTTGTGTCACAAGCAATGGCACTAGTATTCATTTGGACAGTGCTGTTATTTATCTATGAAGTGCTTTGATTTGACACCTCAGTTGCTGCTGACCAGCAAAACACATTGGTTTTCCTTGGCTGCAGGCAGGTCTCTCATCCCATGAGCGGAATACAACTCTGCTGTATTGGAAGATGACAATTAAACTGTTAAAATTGAATATCTAGATGTGCCACCTTTTAAAGAGTGAAATAAGATTGTCCACAATATAAGATCATCAGCTCACTGACTCCTTCTAAAAGGACTAGTTTGACATTTTGTGAAACCCTATTTGTTTTAACTCTCGGCAAGAAGCAAATAGGGTTTTGCAAAATGTCATAGCTGGCAAAAAAAAACCTTTGTACACTTTTGATTTTGACTTTGATTCTTTTAAGAAAATATGCACTGACATAGTTAATAGTTAATTTATTTATAATTCCTATTTTCTTGTTGTGGTTCAGCCAGGACACACATGTCGAGGTTTCAGTCACTTATTGCAACATCAATGTGCAGTTTACTTTGGCATTGTGGTCCTGCTTATGTGTTCTCAGGAGCTAATCCTAGTAAGCTTGACGCTTGAGCTGAAAAATCCCCCACAAGGCCTGAGATACATCACATTTATGTTGATTTGGTGAACATGAACACATACAGTGTGTACAATAGGAGACTATAAGCTACAGGGAGGGGGTTAATTAAATCGCTGAAAGCAGAGAGTGGTGTAGCAGTCAGGTTGCGGGAGATAAAATGAGCAGCAAATGCTTATGGACTACCAGTGTTAGTCTATATATGATTGGCTGGTAATATGGTACACAAGACTATAAACTATAAACAACTTCCATACCAGTTGTAACTTAATTTGATAACATAATGTAATTTTCACAAATACTTGCCATAATAACTTAATTTGCATTTTGATGCTGCACCATATCATAATCCATGACTATTGCTATATATTGTATTTGGCTTTATGCAGTTTCTGTCAAAGCTGGGTTGTTTGTGTTATAACACAGTGAACAACTTGTAGTTTATTTATCAAATATGTACGTGTGTTTGTCTCATAGTCTCCCTGAATTACTGTTTGACAAGTCTTGAGCCCCTGCAGTGTTTGGCAGCATTAAGTATACTGCTGTGTTGTGTACAAGTGTGTCTGTTTGTCTGTGTGTGTCTATGAGTGATGCACTAAAGAGCTTACAATATGTTTTTATCAGATGCCAAATGTGCTGTCTTGTCCCTTTATCTCCTCTTCAAACATTGATCAAACAGATCATCCTGTACAGGATAGCTTTCACCCTGACAGTGTTATGTATACTTCCTTCACTGACAAAACAGAGTGTGTGTGTGTGTGTGTGTGTGTGTGTGTGTGTGTGTGTGTGTGTG
>JANJOY010002555.1:0-14142 GCA_038496675.1 Rachycentron canadum
ATTAATGATATAATGTGCATAAACCTTCAGCCTTAACAAAACAGTTCAATAGATCAACCCTTTTCCCCATTTGGAAAGTGAAATTTTTTCATTTTCACTTGTGGTACTTAAATACCACAACCTTGAATACTTTGGTGCTAGTAACAACTACCTTTAAATGCCCATGTTATGTGGCAGTATTATTTGAAAATACCCTGCGTAAAAAGGATGTAGTAAGTGACTTGTTCAGCGCAGTATTGGGTCACACAGGAGCGATTCCATTTTCCAACTCGGTTCATAGAGACAGACAGAAAAGGGCAGTACGTTATAATAAGCTAATGATTTCCATTTGTTTACCATAATTATTACAATTCACAACTGCTGGTATTTACACTGCTGCTGTCGCTTCATGATGAAACCTGAGCTGGTTTGTGTTGGTTTCTATAACTTCATACTGTGCTGAAATATGATACTCAACTCTGTCAGATTGAGAAATCACTGAAAAGGACTGAAGATTAATTTACAATAACAGCACAGAACACAACTAGAAGTAGATTTGAGACAATCAGCTGTTGTTACTGGCCCTCAAGCTGCTTTAATCTTTAAAGGAAAGTCCTAATTACATGCAACAATTTAAAATAATAATCGTTCAAAAGTTATTTGTCTGAATTGTTCATCTCCTGACCTGAGATTAAATCTGCCTTTCAGACACCCAAGGGAGGAGGTCTCCAGTCGAGTGGCACTGAAACAAACCGTATTTATTGTTATTTATTTATCAGTGGCAGGGTTCACTATAAATAGTTTTTGTTTTTTTTTTTTTTTTAAATCGCCTTTTATAAAAAAAAAGTAATTATCGGGAGCAGTGCCTTCCATAATTATGACAGTTATACTGTCGAAATGACAAAAGCAGCATCTGCTAAAAGAAGTGTACATGTTGATCGACAGCCAGTACTGAACACAGAAGTCTGATCATAACTGACACTGGCTTGCTCTTTTTAGTAAGGCCAGATCGCATATCACCCTCAGCAATGTTTCCTGAACATCTTAGATGTCTTGTCAGTACTGAATTTTTGGTACATGTACACTTCTCATCCTGACAACATTATCGGGAGCAGTGTCTTCCATAATGTTAAAAAAGAAGGTAGTTTTTGCCTACCACTGTGTGTCTGTATCGGAGGCAGTGCCCTCCATATTTCACTGTAGGGGTGGATGGTTTTTATTATCGGGAACAGTGTTTCCCATAATGTTTGTATATATACAGTACATTGCTACACAATGCACATGTTGCCTGCATATTTAGATCCCCTCTATGATGTTTCCATGCTAATGGAAAAGCTCTGTTCTTTCCTCTCAGATTGCAGCTTCACAGACCTGAGAGATAGTGATGAGTTTTAACATCAGCTCTAATTTCCCATTTCCTATCTGTCCCTATTGGTGGGTTAAATTGTGTCTTCAATCTGTTCTGGGTTTCTTTAGTGAGCTTTGTCTCATTTTATTCAAAGCTTAATCTTTTCTTTTGGTTGCATATGGGAGGTATTCATCTTAAAATAATGATACAAGCACATTGGGACCACTGGTGTGGTTCAGTATTTCCAGAGAACATGGCCACTCTGCAATATGTGTGTAGTGATTCGGTCAATGTGAAAGTACATTCTAACTTTCTACCCATTTTGATGTGTTCATTCTTAAGACATTTCCTTGTGCATTTTTGTGTTGTGACTGTATTATAGAACTGAGTTTCTACATGCAGTACTTTAAGGACTTGTGGAGGATGTATATTTGCTTGTTTTGTTTAGTTTGGACATTTGTTTTTCCCCTTTTCTGCTAGAATCTAAAGTTACTTGTGTAAATGCCTTTTTATGCTACACATTTACATTTAGAGTGAGTTACAGGAAAGATGAAAATTGACAATGAAAGAAAATGTATAAATGAATTCAAAAATTACACTGAATGCTAGAGTAGTTGACCTGGTTCTCCTTTCTTTAGCTAATCTAAGTCTGATTAGAGCGTCAATCATTGTTTTCAAGTGTTTTATTATTGGAGCCACCTAATTGTAGAAAAACATGTTTTAGTTCAGTATCCACTTAAAAATCATCTCTTAGCCATTGATAGTTGAGTGATTGATCTGATCTGCTGGGCTATAACAAGGTTACATTTCTAATTGCAACTTGCTGACCACACAGAAATATTGATTTAAAAATTTCTTTACTGGATGGAAATTAACCAATTATTCTACAATTGTTTTTCATTATGAGAGTGTTAAAATAACTTTTTTTTTTTTTCCCTCTCCCCCCCACCATCAAACCTTTTACAAGTTTGCTTAGCTTTATGTTTTTTGGGTTTTTTTTTTTTGGTTTGTTTGCTACAATAAACCATCACATCACAACTTCTGTGCCTTGGTTTGATTATTAGTTCACTAGTTCATTTTTTTTTTTTTTTTTTTTTTTTTTTAAATTAAACTATGCACACATTCTCAAAAAAAAAACAAACAAACAAAACCACATTCATCTCACAACAAATCACCTAATTGAAGGACACTGTCAACGTGAAAACAATTCTGAACTGTGCTGTTCCCACAAAAAACAGTAACATTGGAGCTAATGTCTGCACAAGGTGTGAAATGTGTAGTCAAAACTGCAGACCACCTTGGGAAGCTCAATTCAGAAAAGAAAAAGTCTACTGTGATGGTGTTTGACCAGATAATAGAAAGGAATTAAATATGTTTTCTATTGTCAGCTCTCCAACTCTAATCTGTTTTCTCTGACAAGGAATGGGTGATTTGAGCTTTAATGATTAAAGGAATCATTGGATGTGGTCAACATCACTGTTCGTGAGTCTATCACATGTAAATTATGGAGCACCACAGAGAAATCAATACTTTTAAGAAAAATCCATTAATGTGTCTGAACTTATCCAAGGAGCAGCCTGATACTCCACAGCACTACTCTGACAATGATTTGTGAGCTGATTAAATGAAGGTTGAATTATTAATTTTTTATTTTAATTATTTTGGAAGACCATGCAGCCCTATGGTGTAAAAAGAGCCTCGCATACCAACATGAAAACATCCTAAAGGTGAAGTCGGGTGGAGGGAACATTACGATTAGACTTTGCTGCCTCTCAGCCTGGACAGCTCAACATCATCACGGGGAAAATTAAGTCCCAAGTTTATGAAGGTGTCTTACAGGATGATGTCAGCGTGGCTGTCGACCTGCTGAAGCTCAGCAGAAGCTGAGTGATGACAATAGAGACACTGTTTCTGAAAGTAAATCTCCGTACCTAAATTTAATTTTCCAACAGACATGTAACAATTTCATATAGATTATGGCAACATACTAGTTTCTGGTATTTATAACAAGGGCCACAGTTGAGATTTGTGATAACATAATACAAATTGGTGAACTAATACTTGTTATCAGGGGACAAGCAAATCTGAAGAACAGTAATATTCCAGCAGTGAAAACGTGTCCACACTGCACAGAGCGTGGGAGGAACAGGGCTTAACGGGGGCCCAGTGGCTCTGTGGTATGAAGTAATGTTTTCTTCTTGAAACTCAAATGAAACCCAGTTTGTTCAATAACAGATGTTATGTTTACTGTACACAGTAATTGTCAATCAAACATGAGTGTGTATTGTTGCAGTGTGATGTGGGCAGTGATAAGGATGCCTGTCTGGATGTCAAAGCATCACTGTTAGGCTGGGGGAAGGTCACAATGGATGAGTGAAAAAAAAGCAGGATTGAAGATGAACACTATGTGAGCATTGTATGTATAGATGATATGGATGCTGTTGGGTGGACTGCTGCAGCAAAATCAGTTCAATATTCAACTTAAGATGGGATTTTTTTTTTTTTTTTTTTTTTTTACCTGTTAACCACTAAACATGATGACCAGAGGTGCTTTTGTCTATGTACAGTTACTGTATGTAATTAGAATTAAACAGGACAATTCAGGGGAAAGACTTGTTTTTCTTGTTTCCCCTTGCAGGTGTGTGTTGTGGTTGTGTTGGTCTTTCATTTCCTGTTAGAAAGAATTACAATTATCCTTTTCTGTGGGTTGTCTCTGCCAAATTGTTACAGTATACATCCATGTCTGTGCAGACTGTAGTGAAGACTTTGAAAGAATTCAGTGAAAAGTATTTAAGATATTTTTAAATTGTATCCATCCATCATCTATACTGCTTATCCCTCATGGTCGCTGGAGCCAATCCCAGATGACATTGGATGAGGGTGAGGTTCATCCTGGACAGGTCGCCAGTCTATTGCAGAGCCAACATATAGAAACAAACAACCTTTCACACTCACACTCAGGCTTATAAGCAACTTAGAGTCACCAATTAACCTAAACCTGCATGTCTTTGGACTGTGGAGTACATGGAGGGAACCAATGCAGCACAGGTAGAACATGCAAACTCCACACAAAAAGACCTCAGGCCTGGGAATCGAACCCATAACAACAACAAACCACTGCCCTACCATGTTGCCCTGTGTTTTTGAATTGATATTATTCAGGTTAATAATTTCCAGCAAGAAAGATGTTGTCTTCACTATTCTCAGACAATAGTACTGATGACAATCACCTCAATATCACTAAACCAATGAGCCTGTGGTGGATGGAGGGATGGACTAAAACATCTGTCACCAGCATGGAGGTGGTAAAAACCTCCCAAGGCCAAACAAGAAACTGGATTCATTCAGGACTCCAAACTAAACATAAACCAGAGGCAAGGACCTTCATTTTGAGTCACTCTGTCACATGAACCCATGATTATCTACTCTGCATTAGCTTTATCCGATCATTGTCACAATGAGCCTTTTGAGGCGTGAAACCTTAAACTTGATTCATGTGGAGATAAAGAAGGTTATGAAACTGGTTACTGGGGTGATTTTTTTCACCCCATATTGTGTTTTTTAAGATGTTCACTGGTTCATCTAGTGGTTCACACCTTCTCATATGCACAGTAACAAAAAACAGCTTGAAACTCATCTGCAGTTTCTTTCTTGAGAGGATGACAGAGAATAAAAGCAAATCTCTTTCACCTTTCTTTTGGCAATCATGTAATTGACAGTATACTACAAGTAAATATATGTATATTGCAACATAAGGTATCATTAACAGGCTTAGTCTATCAGATCCTGCAAAACATCTATTGATTTTCTCAAAGAGAGAATCACCATAACTGAGTTTACATTCAGCACGGGCTGATCTCATAATCGTCTTCACCACAGACACACTGGAGTGTTAAAACAGTTTTTTGAAGAGAGTCAATCATGAGAAACCTGTTTTGTGCTGTGAAGAGAATAGACCTGCCATCCTCTCTGATAATCTGTTTAACTTCCTTGTGCCTGTGTAGTAATTTGTGGCTAATGATGAATGTGTGAGAAGGAACAAGATTACACAATCATGGTAGCAGCTCAGTACAGCTGCACTTAGGCCCACAAACAATCACAAAGCCAACATACTGATGTGGAAGTTGATAGTTACCATGTTCATCATTTCAGTTTAAGCTGTTAGCAAACATTTAATTAACTAATCAAGTTGATCGATTAGAGTTGATTGTAATTTAATTAGTTTTGCAGATATTTGGTGATTAGGCAAAGCTTTTCACAAATGGAAAATTTAACCCTTAAAGTGCCAAATAGAAAGTCCTGGGATCATCAATGTCATTAGACTCTCTGTAGACCTTGAACACTGGTGGCAAGTCATTACAGTTTATCTTCTGGAGACTGTGAATAGCTGTAGAGGATTGTACAACAGTCCCCATTGTAGCTGTCGGGTTACTTAACTTACTCACATACAAAAAAAATTATGAAATCCAGTTGTTTTGGACTAATCGACAGACAAAGCCATCTCCAGAGCCATGTCACCAAATCTATTCTGAAATCAAGTTTCTTTGCACATGTGGACTCAACTCAGACTTGAGTTTGACCTCAGTCCTACATTTGATGACTTCAGATTCATCTTTACGAAGTCTTGCAGCTCAAAGTGGACTTTAACATCAGTGACCCGTGACTTCATTTGGACTTTCTGATTGAAAGTAATTGATACCTTATGTTGTTTATCTTGTATGTTATTTATATGTATAAGTGTGCCTCAAATCAATCAGTTTCTTCAACAAAACATTGACGCTATTAATTCCCAGCAAGTCAATTTTTAAATCCCCACATCTCAGTTGTGTCCAACACAGACCCTCTCAGTTTTTCCTGCACTACATGTACCATTTCATCTGAGAAAATACCTCCAACATATCTGCCCCAGAGTTAACAGTTCAACCACACAACCCAGGCCAATGCCACGGCATTATTACATTATGTTGGTTGACAAGTGTCGCACAACCCAGAAGAGTGTCAAGTAGTGATTACACAGATAAAAGAGGCAAATCAAACCCATTCTGACTATGATCTCTATAGTGACTTTACATTCTTGGGCTGCATGAAGCTACAACTAATGGCTACAACCTTTTTTGAAAAATGTTGTAATGTTGAAGTTTCAGAACTATAAATCCTGGTGTTCAGCAGGAGATATACAGCAGCTTTGTAAGGGCAGTCCTGGGTGCCGACATGCATGTTCTTAAAAACAAATCGATTTAAAGGTGTTGTGTATGTCTATTTGGAAAACATTAGGTTTCTAAGATGCATCATCTGCTTTTATGTCACTTGAAATTTCAAAGCAGTAACACAAAGTGATACAAAATGTGAGAAAAAAAAAATTAAAAATTAAAAATTAAAACCTGAGCTCAGACCAACCAATGACTGGTTTGCAAAATACATGTTTGCAGCCTGAAAACAGGTATAAAGAGATAGTTACTGTATATACCAAAAGTATCAATTATAGGGACAGTAACACAATCCTACTAAAGCTGTTTTTACTGAATAATCAATATTTAAAGGTGACAGCAAATAAACCAGATTGCAAAATCTGCATCAAAAAAATAAAAAGAACCTCCTGTTTACAAAGATTTACTAATAATTTACCACCAGTGGCGACTGATTTGCCCCTGCCCACCATAACTGCCCAATCAAAGGGGTTACTGATTTGTAAACCCTGTCTGTATGAACATAACATTGGGTGATACAATAACCAAATTATCAATATTGTCTAAGAATTGTGTGTTTTTCTGTTCAGTAAAGGTCAGTGGTTTTGGAAACCCTCAGCCCTCTGTGACAAGAAGTGAATACCACTGTGAATAATATAGTGCATATTATTGTATTATTGGATGTTTATAGTGACTTCTTGTCATGGCTGGAGCTAAAACCCTCCCTGTGCCTAATCTTTCATGTAGTCCTTTTTGTGATTGAATTAAGCAGGATGTTTATGCAAAATTGACTGGCACTGGGAACAGTGCAGTTTTTGTTTTTTTCACTCTTCTCTTCTTTGAGACAGAGAAGTTAGTGATGTTTTATTTTCATTTTTTTCTGTTAGTCAGACAGAAACAATAAGTTTGAATCCTCAAAAAAAAAAGAACAAAAAAAGAAGAAGCTTTTATGTTGTTTTCCACTTCGCCATCAGCTGGAAAGGGGAAATGGCCCAAACAGCTTAACTGGAAAGACAAATCAGTGTGTCAGCACTGCTGACCAAACTAAACTTTCTTTCCTTTCTTAAGCTGATATTTTCACAGCTGTTGCATAAAACAAATGACTTTGTGGATTGCCAGGGTCTGAAAGTTAACAGTCCAAGGCATGTTGGTGTTACATCAGCACCCATTTGAAGGTGAGCAGCACCGGTGAACATTCAAGGTCACCCCTGCTGAAGACTTCTTCTCAAACTGGAATACGAGTATGGTAATATATTTTTTTAAATAGTTTTTGATGCTAGAGCTCTCATTATGGATATGATATTCATATAAGCCATATTATTATCAGCACATTTACTGTAACTGCAGTACAAAGTCACATATAGTAACCAAAGAATAAGGAGGTATTCAGAACCTGTTCTTAAATAGAATGGACACAATCTGAGACCATTTCAAATCCTGTCAAGATTTCATTTCAGGAAAAGTACATAGTTCAAAGTATTCACAGCAAAATATACAGTACTAATAGTAAAAGTGTTCATTAAGGAGAAAGCAAGGCAAGGCAAGGCAATTTTATTTGTGTAGCCCATTTTTACAGTTTGTCTCAAAGGGCTTTACATAGCATCATAACAACATCCTCTGCACTTAGACCCTCACATCGACTGAGGAAAAACTCAAAACAAAAAACCCTTTTAACAGGGAAAAAAAGAGAAACCTCATGGTGAGCAACAGAGGAGGGATCCCTCACCCAGGACGGGCAGACGTGCAATAGATGTTGTATACAGACAAGAAAACAAGTAACAATACAGAATATGCACAGCATGGAAATGTTGTGCAGGAGCTAATGAAGGCAGTTTTTGGTGGGAGGGAAGGCAGGGAGAGTCAGGCAGCTTAATGGGAGTAATGAGTGGGAGGGAAGGGCAGGTCGGTTTAACAGCAGGGGTAAAAGGGGAAGGGGGTGATGCAGGGGGCGGTTGGTGGAGAGAGATGGAGCTTCAGTGGATCTATGGAAACACAAATAGAGAGAGAGCGAGACACCAAGGCCAAACTACAAGGTGCAGCAGATAATGAAAATGATAATTTAAAGTGTGGGAGAGGAGAGGAGAGGAGAGGAGAGGAGAGGAGAGGAGAGAGGAGAGGAGAGAGCTCCATGTAACCTGATGTGTCCCCCAGCAGTCTAAGCCTATAGCAGCATAAAAATGGTTCAGAGCTACCTGAACCGGCCCGAACTAAACGCTCTGTTGTAGAGGAATGTATTAAGCCTAATCTTAAATGTAGTGAGAGTGTCTGCCTCTCTGACCCATGGAGAGAGTTGGTTCCATAGTAAGGGAGCCCGATAACTGAAGGCTCTACCTCCCAGTCTGTTTTTAAAGATACTGGGAGTCACTAACAGATGGATCTGGAAGGATAACAAGAGACTATTAGGTCTTTCAAATAGGATGGAGCTTTGTCATTAAGGGCTTTATAAGTCAGCAGAAGGATTTTGAAGTCTACTCGATATCCTACAGGAAGCTAATGGAGAGAAGCTAAAGTGGGAGAGATGTGTTCTCTTTTACTAACTCCTGTCAATATCCTTGCTGCAGCGTTCTGGACTAACTGTCTAACTCTTTAGAGAGTTTTTCGGACATCCTGACAACAGAGAGTTACAGTAGTCCAACCAAGAGGTGATAAATGCATGGACTAGTTTCTCAGCATCACTTTGAGAGAGGATATTCCTAATCTTGGCTATGCTGCGCAGGTGAAAAAAGGCAGTCCTAGTCACGTGTTTTATGTGTGAGCTGAATGAAAGGTCCTGGTCAAATATTACTCCAAGGTTCCTTGCGGTCATACTTGAGTTCAGGGTGATGCCATCTAGATTAGCAATCTGCGAAGAAAAGGTGTCCCTGAGATGTTTAGGTCCAAACACAATGACTTCTGTTTTGTTTGAGTTTAGTAGAAGGAAGTTAGAGGACTTCCAGGATTTGATGTCTTTTAGGCAGTCTTGCAGATTGATGAGGTGGCTTTTATCATCTGGTTCTATCGATAAGTAGAGCTGGGTATCATCTGCATAGCAATGGAAGTTGATCGAGTGTTTCCGGATTATATCGCCTAATGGGAGTATGTAGAGAATGAAAAGAATTGGCCCTAAAACTGAGCCCTGTGGTACGCCATACGTAACTCTGCTGCAATCTGAATGGTCATTGTTAACATTAACAAACTGAAACCTGTCAGATGAGTATGATTTAAACCATTTTAGGGCCTGATTTCGTGGTCTAGTCTCTGCAGCAGAATGCTGTGGTCAATGGTGTCAAATGCAGCACTGAAGTCCAGAAGTACAAGTACAGAGACAAGATCTCTATCAGAAGCTATAAGAAGATCATTAGAGACTTTTATCAGTGCTGTTTCAGTGCTATGGTGTTCTCTGAATCCAGATTGGAAAGCTTCAAACAGTTCATTACTGTGCAGGTGCTCATGTAGCTGCTTTAGAATCACCTTCTCAAGGATCTTGGAGATATAGGGAAGTTTGGATATGGGCCTATAATTTGCTAACACACCTGGATCTAGAGAAGGCTTTTTAAGTAAGGGATTAATAACTGCCACCTTAAAGGCCTGTGGCACATAACCTGTGACTAAGGAAAGATTGATCTGGTTCAGTATGGAGGTGTTAACTAAGGGGAAGACATCCTTGAGCAGTCTTGTTGGGACTGGATCAAGTAGACATGTGGCTGATTTAGAAGAGGTAATTGCAGAAGTTAAGTCTGACAGGTCAATGGGGGAGAAGCTGTCAAGGTATGCATTAAGTCTGGGAGATGCTTCTATAGGCACTACAATCTGTGGCCTATCATTGGCAATCCTTGCTCTAATATTCACAATCTTTTCAGTAAAGAAATTTAGGAAATCATTGCTGCTGAGAGTTGGAGGGATGCATGGCTCAACAGCACTATGGTTCTTGGTCAGCCTGGCTACAGTGCTGAAAAGGAACCTGGGGTTGTTTTTATTCTTTTCTATTGAAGATGAATAGTATGTGCTTCTGGTTTTACGAAGTTCTTTTTTATATAATAATAAACTATCCTTCCAGGCTTGACAGTCTTCCGCACATTGGCTGGAATGTGTTTTCCTTTCCAGCCGTCTGGTCTTCTGCTTCAAGGTGCGCAGGTTCAGGCTGTACCAGAGAGCTATTCTCTTGTGATTGATAACCTTCTTTTTCAGAGGGGCTACGGCATCGAGCGTCCCAAGGAGTGCTGCTGCAGTGCTATCTACAAGATAATCTACCTGCAAGGGAGTAAGATCAGCATAGCTGCCCATTGTAATGCTACTAGGTGTGGCAGCAAGCTCATGCTCATGCTTTTCACTTATTGACAGTGACGTTACTTCAAAGTCATGGTTTCTCTTTTATTTCATAGAAAAAGAGAAGCAACAAAGAACAAAGCAGCAAGGAGCAGACCCTCGTGTCAGCAGCTGTCACAGAAGACCTTGGTCAATTTGAGCTGTGTTGAAGATATGGTTTTTATCCCTGACAAACACATAGCTGCAATTGTTCAAGCTGAGCTGGAAGAGTGTCAAATACTACTGCACTGAATTAACAATTTAATATACTCCTTAAAGTATCTTTTTATGTTGATGTTTGATGTGAAACTATGACAGAGTAAATCAAATCTATTGATATTGACATATATTGATCTGATACTACAAATAAGGATAAAATAAATCAATAAATATATGGATGGGATCTTTACATTTAGCATAGCATCTTTACATTTGCAAGGCAAAAACTATCAGCAATCTTAAGATCATCACAAGATCATTGTTCACTGCTATTACCCTACGTCATATTATCATTATCCTTATCATATTGTATATGGAGTGGTGGCAATTATTCATCAAAACTTACTTAACTTACAGTCAAGCCCGAAATTATTCAAAAGGTGTAAAAGTAACTTTAAATCAAAATTTGCCTGGGGTATGAATCATTTCAGGCTTGACTGTATATACTTGTATAATGATGATTTTATTTCTCATTATTTGCAGTAGTGGCAATTATTTGTGAAATCATCATCAATCAACATCTTGTTTGGGTGATTTTGTCAATTTGCAGTTACACCCATTTAGAGTTAGAGCCCTCTCTTAGAAATAATTACATTGTGCTTATATTCTAACAAAAAAAAGTGTGAATAGTTCATAATACCTTGTCTCCCTTGTGTCACACCTACTTAGCGTTTGAACATTTTGTCTATTCATTTCTATGGGGAAACACAAATAACATCATATTTCAGAAGTTACGAGATATATCCCATACTCATTTTTATCTACTAAAGTGCATGTTTCTTGCCTTAGAAAAACATTGTGGAGTTGTCTGCTCAGCTACTGCACCAGTCAACCACAAGAGTACCTACAGCTTCAGACAAAATTGCAGACCTTAGCAAGAGCAACATCTGCCGGTGACAGGATATAATATGATGTCAGCAGCAGAAGTTGGTCTTTTCCTTGTCATTTGACATCAGATTGATCCAAGCAATTTAAATCTTGAAGTAATGTAGAATGTAATCATTGGTATTACCCAGGTTTACACTGAGGAGCAAGGAATTGGGGGGGGGGGGTAACTACAGCATATTTACACATACAAGGAATTTAGCTGATGATCTGTATATTTAAAGACAGATACATAAAACATAACATAAACCAATTCATGGAAACATAACAGGAGTATTAAAACTGCTGTCGTCTGGCCATGGTGACCTCAGTGAGCCGTAGCGTTCAACAAGGTAAATGTTATACTCAGGTGAGGTGTCCACTCATTCATGCTTGTTATATTATTATTGGTCAAATTGACTGCTCCAGGCACAGGCTGAAATGACCCTCAGTCCACCGGGAAATGTCCCGGTGCTCCCGATGGGCTGTCTGTCATTTGTGTTCAGATTTGACTAAAAATGGCAGAATGAAGAGAAGTTTTAGATGCTGGCTTCAGGAGAGATGCCCTCTCTGAGAAGGAATGCTCTCTCTCTCTTCTCGATCAACATAGGTATGGTGGGAATGGTGTATGATGCCTGCTTTCTCAATACCAGTCCCTTCATAAGACGAAAGGACTGTGTATAGCCAGTTCCTTTTCACCTGCCTTTAACAGAGATTATGCTAACTCAGCTACTACATGCAAGCTGCAGCATAATAGTGGGGAAAAGTGTACGCTTGCACCACAAAGTCACCTAGGAGACACCTTTCTCTCCCCCAAGGCAATGGATAGGTGACACAGTAACTGAGTGTAGCCTGTTCTTTCTCACCCGACTCAAACAGCTGGACAGGACGCTGAGGAATAAATGTTCTGCTGTAAGCCTCCACCTTTCAACTGGGTTGTCTCCACATCTCACTTCTCATCTTTCATCTCTCAGAGCTCTCTCTGAGGCATTGAAATAGCATCTTTACTGTGGAAGGAAGCTATCATGATAGTCTAGGGCACGGAAGGGTTTTCTCCCCATATTTTACAATTCCCAGACCCATCACCCATACTTGACCTGAGACCCATACTTGACATGCACACACTGAATAGTTACATTGTGCAGTGACTTTTTTTGCCTACTGACAATCAGACAATTGCTGGAATGCATCTAAGCAGACGACTAGATGACGTCTTTAGAGCAACATATTTTCATGTCCCCATTCTGTCAGAGTGCTGGCTGATCCTCAGTGAGGCCCCACACAAACCTGATGATCAAGCATATTATGCAGCGAGGCTTGCTGTAAATTCTTTATGAGTGCTCTGCAACTGAGTCAGCAGCTACAATTTGTAGCATTGTACCTGGATGTTCAGGCCATACTGATAAAAACTGCATTGCTGATGTTGGATGATGTTGTGTCAGTTGAAACAAGTGAAAATTGTACCTGAAGCATGTACAAAATCTCATTGGTCAAAAAATCTATCATAAATGTCCTGCATCTATAAGTTCAATCGACCAAAAAAGAGTATTACCATCCATCAATATTCTTGGCTTAGTAATTAAATTTTCTCCTGATCCCTGCATTTTGTCATTACAGGGAAGCCATACTCCTACACACATTTAAACTTGATGCAGAGCATGGATGGTTACTGTGACAGTGGTGAGGTGGAGATGGAGCTATCATCCGACATGGTTAAGGAAGTAGGGGGAAAGTTGGGAGAGCCATTCAATCACAACTCAATCTGCAAATCATATGCGACTCACAGGTTCAGAAACACACCTAAGATCCTCTACTTTATGGCAGCCACAACTCTCATCTTTATGAGTGGTAAGAGGGAGCATTAAATGAAGAAGCTGCATTTATTTTGGGACTGTGTCACTCGCAAAGAAGATCTATCTTAGGACCACTACTTTTATGTATTGACATTAATCTGTATTGGTGTTATTATGTCACCCCTTAACTATGCTGATGACACACAGCTTTATGTGGCTGTGTCCCCTGATGATAAGATAACTATTTGTAATATTTTGTCTTTATCATTGTCATTGTAATTCTAGCCTGCCTATTCTTGCCTGTCTGTGGTATTTATTTGAAACCACTGCTTCTTTCAGGGTACTTGGTTAGCTACCTGGTCCATCGAAAGAGGGACTTGGCTTCCAGCTCTGATGTCTCTGTGCTCCCATTTGAACAGCCCGTTCTCCATGAGACTGGGGCTGCCCCCATTATGGACTGGGACGATGT
>JANJOY010002559.1:0-11999 GCA_038496675.1 Rachycentron canadum
ACACACACACACACACACACACACACACACACACACACACACACACAGATACACAGGTGGTACGACTAAATAACCCCCTCTCAGGATGCACCAATCTTATTTTCCCTGGCTGCTGCACATACTTGAACAAAATAAATGTGAGCAGAGCATCTCCTCTCAAGCCACTGTCTTATTTTCATTTGCAGCCCCTATATACACACATGCACTCACAAGGAGACTATAACTTTCACTGTTTTTTGGACCAAAACAGAGGAGCAAGGCCTATAATTGCCAATATCCATCCACCTAATATCAAAAGCCATGACTTCTTGATTTAATGGAGAAGTTGCTTCCTGAGCATAGAACAGTCACACTGTGTGTTGTAATATGACTTTCTTTATTCTCTGTTTCGGTAACCGGTGCTGGGATGTCTGTGCATGTGAGTCCCTCCTGTTAAACTGTTGGTACTTCACACCTTTAAACACATAAGCACTGCCCACACACAAGATGACACAGTGCAGTATGTGGCGTTCAGGTGAAAGTGAGAGTGTTCAGGTGAAAACAAACTTCCAGAATTTCCTCCACTGAATAAACCACTTTTTTCATCTACAAAGGCTCCGACAAAGAGAGATGACATGAGAGCACAGGCCGACAGGCCGTGGAAACCACTGGCTCAAATCTGTTGGTCGGTGGACCCTTAAAACATCTTATTTAGCTTTTCTGTGGCTCGGCTTCTGATCATTTGTTCCAAACAATAAAATAGAAACCTAAATAAATCTTTGGAAATTCACTACCAGACAAAGGAAATGGTAGTGGATTTCTAAAGGTCCAAGCTTCCTCTACAGCAAGTCAACATTCGTGGGTGTACTCCTGGACAAGTCGGACTGGTCCCTGAAAACAGATGGACTCTACAGAAAGGGGCAGAGTCGGCTTTTTTTCTGAAGGAGGCTAAGGTCCTTTAACATCAGTAGAAGGATGCTGCAGATGTTCTCCCAGTCTGTGGTGGACAGTGTCCTGTTTTATGCTGCTGTCAGACTGGTGGAGACGGCTGGCTCTGTCACTGGATGCTGTGGTGTGGAGCTGCTCACAGAGGAAGGTGGAGTCCAAACTACACTGTGTGGAACATCCTCCTCATTTAATCCTGGAGCAGCAGAGGAGAGGCTGTAGGACAGACTCACCTCATGGTGAAGGACAGAGACTCAGGGGATCATTTGTTCCTCTCTGTTAAGATAGTCAATCATTTTAATGAACTTTTATTAATTATTCTTATTATTGTTGTTGTTGTTGTTGAAGTGATTTGTCTTCTTCTTTTTCACTGAGCTGCTTGACAATTTCATTTCCCTCCAGGGATAAGTAAAAGTATAAAAGTAAAGTAATAACATATTTTTCTGTCATTCAAGCTGTGATCCATGAAGTGCAGAGGGTAACCAACTCAGTTCCCCATCCATAAAGACACAGAGCTCATGGGATATTCAATTCCCAAGGTAAATGTCGACTGGTTAAATAGATTTTGGCAATGGAGACAATAAAGTGAAGTGGTGTGGAAAGAAACTTAAAGAAACCTCTGCAGTGAACAAAGTCAAAAATGGTTCTTCATTTGTTTGATTTTGCAGGTTATGAGACAGTAGAGCGCCTTTTCTTGTGGGCACTCGAGACAGTGTTTCTTGACAACCACTCGTCCAGTTCACTTCAGACTTGGCAGGTTTATTGCTGAGGACCATGAAAGTGCAGTGTCGACTGTGAGGCTTTTAGAATGAGCGGCTGTCCAGACTCAAACTCTAATGATGCCAGTCTCCAATATGCTACCTGGCTGCGGGGGGTTGGTTCTCCCTCCCCTACAGCATAACGGAAGAATGCGATGGATATGTGCAAATCTACTCTTCCCCCTGTCCTGAAATCTTACTTACCTACCTACCTCAGGTCCACACAGAATCACTTGACAGCCAAACCAGCCCTGGTGACACCTTCTTCTCCCCTTTTCATTTTCTTTTTCTAGGCCAAAACATATCTCTCTCTCTCTATATATAATACCAGTCAAAGATTTGCACACACCTTCTCATTCAGATTTTCTTTGTTTTTATTGCTATCTACATTGTAGCTTAATACTGAAGATATCAAATGAAAGAATGAAAGAACACTGGCTCTCATGAGGAACGCCCCAGGAAAGGAAGACCAAGAGTTACCTCTGCTGCAGGGGATAAGTTCATATGAGTTACCAGCCTCAGAAACAGCAAATGAACAGCACCTCAGATTAGAGCCCACAGAAATGCCTCACAGAGTTCAAGTAGCACACACATCTCAACATCAGCTGTTCAGTGGAGACATGAATCAGGCCTTAATGGTTGTGCTGCAAATAAACACAAGGAATGGACATTAGACCAGTGGAAATCTGTCCTTTGGTCTGATGAGTCCAAATTTGAGGTTTTTGGTTCCACTCGCCATGTCTTTGTGAGACACTGAAAAGGTCAGCAGATGGTTTCTACATGTGTGGTTCCCACCGTGAAGCATGGAGGAGGAGGTGTGATGGTGCTTTGCTGGTGACACTGCTGGTGATTTATTCAAAATTCAAGGGACACTTAACCAGCATGGCTACCACAGCATTCTGCAGCGACATGCCATCCCATCTGGTTTGCGCTTAGTGGGAAGCATCATTTGTTTTTCCAACAGGACGATGACCCCGAACACACCTCCAGGCTACGTGAAGGCTATTTGACCAAGAAGGAGAGTGATGGAGTGCTGTTTTAAAAGTTTTAAGAATAAAATCTAAAACTGGTTTAACACTTTTTTGTTTACCATATAATTCCATATGTGTTCCCTCATAGTTTTGATGACCATGGAAAACCACTGAATGAGAAGGTGTGTCCAAACATTTGACTGGTGCTGTATATAAAAATTATAAAATATAACAGATATTATCTGACAGGTTTAAAACTGTCCTGTTAGAAATAATAACAATAACACACAAACACAAATGTTCTGTGATGTCATCAGTGACACTGTGGAACGTTCCTTTATATCCAGATGGATTGTGGCGATGTCATCGGAGTTCTAGCAGCTGCATTCAGAAACACTGTGTCTGCGAAGAGAAGAAGTACAAAAGTTTTTTTCAAAAACACATTTTTTCAGAAACATATTTCTTCATTGCCTTCGAGAACCTTGAGAAAGAGCAACATGACCTCAAGAAGCACGTGGCCACGGTACCGGAAACTGGTCCCAATCTCAGAGGTGAGCGAAACCCTTTTGAGAGGCTTTAAACCAAGACCACCGGACACGCCAAGAAACTCTACCAAGTCCAAGGAAGGCGACAGTGTTCGAATGAAGGAAATAAAACAGGAGCAGCTGCAAAAGAACCAGACTACAAAGACCTGCATGCAGAAACCACAGTGTCAGGACCTGCAGAACCTGCCAGTCTGGTACAAACAGGCCAAATCAGAGGCTGACATGAGGCCCCCTTGCCTCCCTGCCATTACCAGGTCATCCAAAGCCTCCTGCAATCTCCAGCGTGCCCCAGCTGCCTGCCTCCCACCCATTCGAGGTACTGTCACACAGCAGTCCAACATCTTTTGATCTGCCCCCCCTTTCCTTACCCTCACCTATTTCCCTTCTCCTCCTCTTCTATTCCTGTTCAGTTTTCACGAGTGGGCTTTCTCCCACATATGATCTGGACCACCCTGACACCCCCCTTTACCCTCACCTATTTCCCTTCTCCTCCCTTTCTATTCCTGTTCAGTTTTCAGATCATTTGTGGGTTTTCTCCCACAAATGATCTGGACCCCCCACCCCCCCGCAAATCTCTCCCTTTCTCCTACCCTCCTTTTCTTAAGTGGGTTTTCTCCAGGTACTGTTTTTCTGCAAATTTAAAGTTTAGTGAAACTATGAACTAAACTTTAAATTTGTAATTAACCTTTCATGAATAAATAAATGATACTCAAACATAATTCAATGTCTGGACTTACATAATTTATGGATATGTAATATGGATTTAATATGGACTTTCTTTAAATTAAATAAAGAGAAGAAACGCATCAACAGGGTGAACAAATGTTAGGATATATGACAATTGGGAAATAGTTCAAAATAAAAAAAAAAGAACAGAATGCAAAACTTCCATTTGTGTGAGGAATGGACATTTTAAAGGCAGCTCAACTTGTTTAAGTCAACATGTCAACCAAAGAAAATTTTATGAAAATCTAAAGTGTATCCCTGACCACTTCCTTGGAGGAGAAGCAGTGTTTCCAAATTGTGAAATGAAGTTTTGTAGTAACAGGATATGAGTTTGAGTTACATTTCCTACCACTCAAGACTCGATGCTATGACGGAATCTGGAGGTGTCTCACCGGACTTATCTAACTTTCATACCAGCGGCTATAGCACAACCTCAAAGGCATCCCTTAAAATTCATGGTGTTTACTTGGCATTTAGATTGATCTAGACCTTTCGTGTGACTGACATCAAGGCAATATCCAAATCAGCAAATTAAATCTCTGAAGTATCTCCACGGATTCGACTAACCCATTTCCCTTACTAAACTAGAAAGTACAAGTCTGTGTCTAATAATTCAGAATTGATCAAAGAATACGTACCACTTCGCAGGTGTTCATCAGATGCTCACAGTATTATACCACACTCAGCAGCCAGAACACTCTCTACACCACCTTGGTCTTACGGCACAGACATTAATCCTTTCATGCATGAAGTAAAAGAAGATAAATAATAAAAGAAATAAAAAAGAATAATAAATAACATAGATATTAAACACAGAATTTTACTCTTACTTGAACTATATTTGCGCCGCCAGACGACTATATCTCATTGCTTTTACTCATGATTCGTGCTGTGTATAGTGATGAGCGACACATTTGGACAATATTCAACAGAAGTGTGTGAAGTGGACAGCTGTCGCAAATTCTATCAAAAAGGTACGAACGCCCCATAAACAGATTTGACAAAAATACCTTTTTGAACACTGAAACGTGACGTGGAGCAAGAATGTCAATTTCTAGCATAGTCAACATGCCGCACTTTTGTTTCAATTATTTGGGAATAAAATGGAAATGACAATCTCTAGAATGAAATGCTTATGACAAAATACACAATAAAAAGATATAAAACAGTTTTCCTGTTAAGCAATGAGTCCGGGGCTTGTTTTGTAGTGTGCTGAAAATGTTGAAGTAAAAAAAAGTTTGTGAGGAGTGGGTTGGAAAACTTCATGGGGTTCAAGAGCTGGTGAGGCTGCTTCACAGGAGGTGCAGGGAAATTTAAATGATGCACTTGTCCTTCTGCCAAATTCTTTCAGGTCACCACACAGCTTTTCCAAGCTCAGACTTTATTAAATTTACTGGTAAAGGAAGCTGCATACCTTCGCTCAAATATATTTCAGGTAGTCTCTCTGTGAGTTCAGCCCAAAAGCAACTACGCCACCATGACATCTAAATATATCGAGGTAATATTAAGCCCATCAGTGCTGAGGCATTTCTCAACAAAATGACTTAACAATATTTAGAGAAATACACTGTCTATTAAATGGTTATGGTTAACACTATTTTTGTAAAATCTGATCTGGGTCTGATAAAAGGACTGTGTTGGTTTCCAACAAGCAATGAGATGCAAAACCTGATATCAAGGTTTATTCACTCTAGCGTTCCATTTTTTTCCCCAACCATTTCTCTTTGGTATGACCTGAGAAGTGGAGCGTTACGTACGTCTCTATCTATATGAATCTATGCTAGAGCTACAGCGTTGCTGTAGTTTGCCTCCATGCGTCCTCTTCTACAGCAAACTTAGAAAACCACGTGGGGTTTCCATCAGACGCTGTGACCTCTCAGCTCAGTGTGATTATGAGTCTTCATAATATTTTGAAGCATTAATTAGAGTTTGTTCAAGAGTTTTATTGAAAATGATTTTTCTGCCCTTATGAAATAAAAATAGGGTTGAGTCTGATCCTTAGGTCAGAGAAACAATGAAACTGCAGACAGAAAAATTAATAACAGCTGCTGTGGGAGAGCTGTAGAGTTAAGGGATAAAATGAAAAAAGCAAATTTTAATTAGATCATCACTTATCTAATGAAATTCATGTTAGCCAGAAAATCTACTGGGAGTCTTTTGCAAACTATACAGATATAACATATAGAGCAAAAAATATTAGAGCATGAAATGATAAAACGTGTTGTACAGTAAAGTCCTGACTGTAAGTAAAGAGTAGTGATGTATTTCATCCTGTTATTTTCACACAAAGTACATGATCAGACCCTTTCCACTTAAAAACCGCCATGTGCACACTTGCCTAAAAATGTTTGTTTATTTAACTATGAAAGATTTCTTGATATTGCTTCACTAGTTTAAAATTGCAGTTTTCATTGTTACATCTAGCAAAACAGTATTCTACGGTCTAATCTTTTGGATTATTGGTTTAAAAAAACTTGAAAAATAATAGTCAATAATAATAATAATCAATAGTAAAATAAATGTCATTGACTGCTCTCAAATCTTGAGCAGATTCTCACGGTTTTCTGTGCAGTCTTGTCAAGTCATGTTACAGATCGCAGTTTTTCCTCTTTTTGGCCTCACATCTCATCTCAGCCCCTGGCACCTTGAAGCAATTTAAGAGAGACAGATGAGTTCAGCACAACAAGTTTGAGAATGTCAACAGGTTGTGATCTGTATAAACAACCACAGGCCCGGAACCCGCATATTTATTAAACTGCTGTAATGACCAAATTAAGGCTAAAGCTTCTTTCTCGATGAGTAGTTAAGATGGTGCCTGTTAAATTTCTTAGAGAAGAAACACACAGGTTTATCTATACCATTATCATCTTCTTGCAACAATACAAAACCTGCCCCCACATGACTGCAGTTCATCCATCTGCAGTTTAAAAGGTTTCCCAATGTGTGGCGCATCGCACACCATTACTTCAACATTTTCCATGGGCTTCATGGCGCAGTTCATTTTATTTTGAAGGAGATCTGTTAATGGTGCAAGAATAGTGGAAAAATTCCTGCAGAAACCTCTGTAGTACTCCACTAACCCAAGAAACCTCATCAGCTCCTCTTTTGTTGGAGGTGCCTACACTTTTGCACTCAGGGGCCGCACTTGACCTGGCCAACCTGCCAACCAAGATACGTAGTGAGCCGTGCCTCAGCCAAACGGTGCTTTGATGCGCTCAACATGGAAAGACCAAGTGTCTGACGTCTGGCGTCTATCTGCACACAGCAGGCCTCCAGTAGCGACTTTAACGTTTGAAGGAAACGCTCCAGCGCTCCTTGGCTCCTTTGTGCATGATATGCAGAGGACTGGACAGATAACTGTCAACGTACAGCAGGATACCTGGTGCTCAGACACAAGCAACACAGTGAGCTTCCAAAACAAGAGCACAAACAAGGATCAAGAATCCCCAGCCGTGACTTCACATCACCTGGGAAACCCTCTACCGCTATGACATCTTCCTGTCAACATCCAGGACGGACGCGGATTCAGACCATGTGCTCCACAATAACTGATCGCAACGCTTTCCACCAACAAAACACGTCCATTTAACAATACCAGCCACTTTTTTATGGCCCGGCTCTAAGGCCACAGCAAAAGAAGGAAGCACCACAGAGGGAACCAACTAAAACAAAGGAATTTATTTAACAAAGACAAAGTAAAAGCTGTGCCTAAGAAAGAAAACTGACAAAAATCATACTGCCAAAGGTAACCCAGGATATTTAAAAAACTAAAATGGAAAATGAACACAACTCAAAACAACATGTCATGGTGCCAAGGAAGAGAGACTGGAACTGCAGGATGGGGTGCACTGTATGGAGGTGGGAACCAGTGCCCTGCTGCCTCCAATCTCCTGAGCGCTCATCCGAAATCCACCCAGCTGCAAAACAGACACACACAGCAACACGCCACAACCACTGAAAGTCCCAGCAAAAGCCCTGGAGCCTCTTTATTGAACATCTATAAATCAAGTTAATATATTTTATTGGCTACAAGTGTAGTTATTTTAGTTATTAGTTAATTTATCTGGAGTTGAAAACTGTTACATTAATTTAGAACAGAAATCTAACGCCTTTGTCATATATTCTCTGATAATATAGGAGATAATTCACATCTACCTGCCAAACAGAACTGAGAATTCGTAGAGGTCATGAAAACATCCGCCTCACTGGCTTTCACTGTGTTCAGGCATTGGGACTGAACAAGAAGAACAGGAAGTGGAGGGAGTGTTCCCACATAATGAGCCGCGGTGCTAACCTTGTTACATAGTTGAGGTAGTTTTAGAGATACAGTGTATAGCTAATAAAAGGGTCTAGGAAAGCCGTGGCTCAAGAGGTACAATGAGTTTTTTGCTGTTTTGATTCCTGACTTCTTCTGTTCTTATGTCTAAGTGTCCTGAACCCCAAACTGCTCCCAATCAGTGTGTGAATATGTGCGTGCCATACCAAAGGATTACTACTTTTATACAGTATATGCGCCCCTGACTCAGGCCATCTCTTTTATATTCATGCACACAGGGGACGAGGAATATTCAGAGAAACTGCAGCGACTGAGAAAGACACTGAAAGTGTATGAGTTGAGAAAATGACAAAGCAGTTTGTTTATCGGTGACTTAAAGGTCAGGTTCAAAATAAGCCCCAATTCATGTCATTTCTTCTATATGGCTCTTCCTTGTCTTCCCATTTCCATTGCTGTCTGTCTTTGCTGTCAGTCGGGTCAGTCAGCAGGTGGGTTATAAGTGAAAAGAGTTAGGGAGATAACAGAGACTTTACAACTGTCACGTTTGTGTTTCTTTCGTTCACGGATTAAGAGACATAGCCAAGACATATGTTCATCAGTGACTTTTTAATGCGCCAGTAGACGGACTTTGTTTTCCTGTTTTCTGTCATTGTGCAAAGTTAAGCTAACAGGCTTCATGTTTAGTGTACACACATAAGTAGTAGCAAAGTAGTATCGATTTTCTCATCTAACTCTCAGCATGAAAGTGAATTCATTTACAGTATTTCCCCAAATGTTGAACTAGTCCTTTAAGTGGAGAATCGCAACCAGGTAGATATTAGTTTAGCTGAGGATAAAGACTAAAAATAGGGGCAGCTAGCTCGTCCCGACCTTTAACACTCACAAATGAACATGTTAAATATTTGCTTAGTCCATAAACAAATATTAATGGTTTTGGAGGGAATTAACTGCTGTAACTATTTCTTGGTTAAAAAAAAAAAAAAAAAAAAAAAAAAAACTGCTGTAGTTATTCAAAATATTTACAGCAAAGTTAATGGCTTAAGCTAACAATGGTGAAGCCGCTAAAATTTAGCATGGGGGGATTAGTGTGTTGTGTTTATATCAATGCTGCTCGGAGCTGATAAATACCTACAGCTACTGTCTTAGTGGATTTTTGACCAGTGTAAAAGGGGTTAAATAGTTACAGCAGGTAGCATAAAGCAACAACCTATATATTTCCGTTTGACTAAGTATCAAACACCAGTAAACACATTTCCCAGAATACTGAACTTCTCTAAAACCAAAAGTCATTTAGGTGAAAATCTACTAGTTGTTTTTATATATTTGCTGTTGAATAGGTGAAGAATTCGAGAAAATGTAATTTTTACTTTATTGTAGCCTTAGAAATGTAACAAGTTCAACCTGCCGTACTGAAAATTTAATACAATTGTATTATTGCACTATAAGATATTCACGTGACAATCAAATAATTGATTTGAGAATTAGTCCATGACTTGTTCTGTTTCTGCCTCATTTCAGATAAATCAATAATTCATTTACAACCCATAAATGTGCCCTAGGCCACATGTAGCCTACATGTGCCCCCCTGACAGATGAGGGGATTTATTTCTTATTTTTGCACCCAGAGAGAAAGAGAACGGTTTTCTGCAGTGCATACAATATACACTCTTACTTCAATAAAAACTATGTATTGCATGTGTATTCACTGTGTTCTACACCTAGTCTTGGTATGGACTTGTATTTTAAAGGCAGCTTATGCACTAGTCTGGACTGGATGTGAAGCTGATTCATGAGCGTGTCACCAACCTTGCCTTTGCTTGCCTCCTCTCCATCATTTTCTTCTGTCATTAAAGCGAGCCTATTGGCTGCTGCTGTAATAAAGTATGTATTTTTATTTATTTATTTTTTTTAATGCACATACACACGATTAATGTGTTTGATAATTAGGTGGCTGATAAATGGACACGTCACAGTGTGCTCTGTTTGTTTGTGCTTACTGTATGCATGCTTTAATATGCCACTTATAATAGGTGCAGTGATGTGTTCATTCATCATCGCTATCATTATGAAACACTCACTGTGTTCTGTGGGTGTGTGTGTGCTATCTATCAAATTACGTGTATGTGGGGGTGTATGTGCTTTGTGAATCTTTAGATTTCAGCAGGATACTTCCATAATGATGGTTTGTGGATCATTTATTCACCACATCAAGCCTAGAAATATATTTGATACGTTTTTCTTTACAGAGGAAACCCATATTAAATATTTAATCAATACTAGATACTACTGTATATCAAAGTGGGGGAGAGTCTTGTCCAGTCAAAGTCCCTGGAGATGATGGAAAAAGCAGTGGGATGCACAGTCTCTAGCTGTAGATGATGTAATACATGTTTGCTGGGCTACAAAGGCTGGGCAGGGGGTTGGGTGTTAAGAACAACAAAGATAACATGAGAGAACTTCCTGGGAATATAGTAAGGACATAGCTCCATGACAGTTGAGTCTGGGAAGCAGAAAAGCTCCTGTTCTGATGCTGATGGGATCTGGAGTATCTTCTTGTAGCCACGTCCCTGTGAAACACTTAACACTACTCATACTTACTGTACAGACTTTCAGTCAACAGTAGGGGGACTGGCGATTCCAATCTTCTTCCATGTGAGACAAAAGACATTTAAAGATATCATTGCACATTATTGTTGATGTTGCACATCTAACAATAGTTTTAAAATTGTTTTCAGTGCGAGTTAAGACAAAACGCAAACAGTCGTTAACTCTCTTTATAACTGGAGAAACCAAATGTCTGTGACTTTATTGTTGTTTCTGGATATTATCTTCCGTTATTTATTATATCATCAGTATTTTGGTGGACTGCATAACAAACTGATCTTGTCGTTGGCAGCAGCGTGATTGTGATGCTCTGTGTGCTCCAAGTGCAGCACGGTAGTATGGTGAGAATTGGTTATGGTGTATGTGACAAAACACAGAGGACACAGATGAGCGAAAAAAGCTTTCCTGTGGAGTTTTGCCACTGTGTGTGTATGTCCACACACATCTCTTTTCCCCTGTCCCTGTCGCCCCATGGCTCGCTCTGTCCCTCAACTGCATTATCTGCTAACCAGACAATTTACTGTCTGCAGATGGCCTGCACTGCTGTCAGTGTGTGCGTGTCTGTGAGCTTGTGATTGTGTGTGTGAGGGTGTCAGAGAGTGTCAAGGTTATTACAGTCGATTTCAACTAAAATGCAAGTCATCCCATTTACTTGGGTAGTTGGACACTAAAAAACAGACATGAACCAAGTATTTGACAATTTTTCAATTTTATTTTTTATTTATTTAGTTTTGTAACTTTTTTTTTTTTTTTTTTTTTTGCAATGTCATGCAGACTGTTTTTTTAATGGTCACGTTAACTTAAAGAATAATAATTACAGGCTTTCAACACAGCTGAGGGAAACGTGTCTAACTCGTGGATTTCTTTGTGTGAAATGTGCCCTGTCAGCTGACGAACACGCTGTAACAAGTAAAATAAAGCCACTCCGTCATCATTTAACTACCAAGTCACTAATCTCATAAACAGTCCATCATTCCGTGAACCTGCCAGCTGAGACCCTCGACGAGGTGGGCTCACTTTAGCCAGTAGCTTCCAGCCCGTGTTTTCTGCCTCTTTCGTGTGCTGTTATGATCAAGCGGTGACAGCAATCCCTGTGGGAGTGAAAAACAAACGCACCAGGTCAGAAATTCTCCTGTGAAGGCTGGTGTGTGTGTGTGTGTGTGTGTGTGTGTGTGTGTGTGTGTGTGTGTGTGTG
>JANJOY010002560.1:0-10947 GCA_038496675.1 Rachycentron canadum
GTGTGTGTGTGTGTGTGTGTGTGTGTGTGTGTGTGTGTGTGTGTGTGAAAAGGCGGTGTGGTGGTTGGGCTTTGTGGTCAGTTCGTAGCGACTTGCAGTGATCAGTCAGTAACAGCACCGTGGGTCAATCAGCATCCATGCTGATAGGGCCTACAAATTGGAGTCTGGATCAAATGTGCTTTGTGATAGATGACTGTGGAACATTAAAAAATTACACTGTGTCTCAGTTTTCCTGAGCTTCTCTTTTCTGGATATTGACAGTGTGGCAGTTCTCTCGAACACACTGAGCTGCACTGCTGGATTTTTAATGCCGCGTGGAGAAAGTCATGCTAATGACAAACATTCTGTAAATATCAAACACAAATATTACATGAAGTTCACATCCAACAAAACAACAATGTGTATTTTTTATTTATTTATTTTTTTTTTATTTGGGCATTTATAACCTTCCATAAATACCATCATCACTTGTTAGCTGTATAACATTTTCCAATGTACTCGCCAAAGTATGTGCATGTATAGTGGACATGTTATGAATGATAAAGTGATATTTAAAAGATACAATTAGATCCGGGAATGTATTACCAAACTAGTTATTTCTTCAGCTATGTGGACATGTAGCTTATAGAAGAATATCCACAAATGCAGGAATAATAAGACTTTGACTCGCAGCAGACGTTTTAAAAGTTTTTCACATCTTGATTTCCTGTTTACTTTCTCCCCTAGGGAGGGTGTAGAATCCCTGTGTCCTGTCTACTCTTATTTTCACTCACACAGAAGAGTGTGAAAGAGGTTTGCACTCACTCCTTAAGATCCCATCCCTCTCCGCACCAGTTCTTTGACCAATGAGTATGACTCAGTAGTCAATCACTGGCTTCCCACATGCAATCATTTCTGATTGTGCCTGAAGGAGCATCTGGCAAAGCTTTCTGTGCCACCTGGATGCCCATTACCTTGTTACTGGCATGAGTTGCTCTTGAAGGCATCATAAAGATGAAAGTCAATCAGGATCAAGTCTAACTGTGATGCATTGATTTATTGGCAAAGCAGGGCACTCGGCCCAGACAAATTCTTGTTCAGCCAAAGTAATCGGCACCTAATAGTCGTATTTTGACCTAAGACCCTTATAACTAGCTATTGTATATATTATAAATATTGTACATGGGCTTGTACTGCATACATATACAAAGTACAATGCATACATTTTCCACTTGCTATCTGAGATGAGAGCCATCTTTTTACTGTTGCAGGGAACAGTCTGTCTGTCTGTCTAGAGTTGGAGGGATTCCTGGAAAAAAAAAGAAGTGGCAGCCAGTTCTACTGCCTGGCCTGATATCCTGATTGTAGGTATTCAACATTAGGACCCAAGGAGGAACTGATTATCTCTCCATTTTTAGTCAATACATAAATGGAAATTACCTGAGTTGGTTTCATAAAGTGTTTAGAACAATAGTGGAAAATAAAGCGTGTGACATACATGTGTGTCTGTGTCACTGTCACGCAGGCTCACACACTGAGTGGGTGGCTGCTTCATTTCTCTCACCAGTTATTCAGGAAGCACTCCATCAAGTTATGTCACCACCAATGCCTTTGTGTGGAATATGTTACATTGACCTTCCCAAGTACACACTTAAAACAGTGCTCCACTGGGGATGAGGAGGATATTGTCTCCCTCACATGCCCCGTCACTGTCAAACCTCCAAAATCCAGACGGTTTTAGACCAGAAGGTCTTAGATGAGTATTTTAAGATTTACTTTTTCAACTGACTCACCTCAAGTTGTTACACCTCATGTGTTCAAAGCTTTTAATCTGGACGAGTGGTGGAGAGTAATCAGCACTTTTTTTGCCATAGTTTTGTGTCTGTGCAAGTGTAAAGATGTGAGTGACTTTGACAAGGACCAAACTGTGATGGCTAGTCCCTTACCTGGGGAAGACACAGCACCAAGATGCACTATGGGAAGAAGGCATGCTGGTGGAGTCAGTGTGATGCTTTGGACAATGTTCTGCTGCAAAACCTTGGGTCCATTCATGTGGATGTTACTTTGACACGTCCCACCTCCCTGTCACTGCAACAATGGTTCAGGAGCTTTGAGGAACAACAATCAGCTCAAGGTGTTGACTTGGCTCCAAAGTCCCCAGATCTCATTCCAATCCAGCAACTGTGGGATGAGCTGGACCAACAAGTCTGATCCATGGAGGCTCCACCTCACAACTTCAGGACTTAAAGGATCTGCTGATAACGTCTTGGTCCAGCTAGAGGACTAGAGGTCTAGAGGAGTCCAGGCTTCGGTCAATACTACAAAAAGAGGACAAGCTCAATAGGAGTTGGGTGGTTGTAATGTTAAGGCTGATCGGTGTATATAAATGAAGAAAATAGAAGAAGAAAATAAATGGCAGCTGCTCGTCCAGTGGTTAAGTGAACATCAGATGAACACTTCCAGAGAAGCATTACGTGATATTTGCCTTGATCATAGCAATAACTATGTAATTTCTGTTCATTTGTAAGTATGAAGCTAGAGACGGGATGATAATTGTAGCTTAGCAGGTGGGTAAGCAGTACACAAACTGAACTGCAAGTTGTGAATTGCTGCAACAACCGGTAGAACCAACACTTCCAAGCTGTCACGGTCCCAGACTTTCTTCTCCCTCCTGTCATCCCTACCTCTCCTCCCCTCCCCCTCCGTGTGAATGGTTATGGGGGCGTGGCATCGTGGTCAAATCACCTGCATCTCGTGATCATTAGCTTCCTGTCTTTATTCTCCGGCTCGCCTTCCACTTTGATTGTTCCGTCAGCCAAGTGGTATTCCTTCTAGGCCGCTCAGCATCTCCTGTTGAGTTTTTATCCCTGTGATTCGTGCCTGTGCTCTCCTGCATACATTCATCCAGCCGATTTGCCATCCACCTGCCTGCTCCTGCCTCTGTTGCCCCACTGCCCCCTTTTTGTATCGTTACACCTTTAAACCTGTGTCCCCTGAGTCTGTGTCTGCTTCTGGGTCCAGTCTAAATCTACCGTTATACAAATGACAAACAACATCTTTAAATATCAAGATTTGGTGCAGAATAAAATCCTTTTTTTAAGTTGGAAAACATTGTGATCACTGTTTAAAAGTTTGTCTGAGACGGGATGTTATTTGAGATCTCGGAGCTGGAGCTGGATATGCTACCTGATCCTCCATTACCATCTTATGTTTTACCTCACTGCTTCTCGCACAGTAGTGAGGAAAAATCATCTAATATGATCTTAAATACCAGGGACAGTGGGCTCTTAATGTTTTTAATAATACTGTGTTCATGTTTATTCCATTTGAAATGGAAGCTTGTGCATTCAAATCTGTGTGGAGATGTAACAGCTGTTTGAACACAGAAATGTTTGCCCTCTTCCATTTACTTGCATAAGAGGGAGAGCTAGGTGGGAGTTTGTGTTAAACAGAGACAGCAGGCTAGTATAACTTTACAACTAAGAGGAGATCCAGCAGGGAAAGAAAATATAAAGTCGAAACCCTTTTGCTTTTGTGACCCACTTTCCAATATGCAAATCAGTGTTCTTACACAGAGACAAAAAGGTACCTGCTCCGAGGTGAAGCAAATGCCTGAAACTTTTCATTATTCAGTCAGTACAGAAAATAATCTTAAAAAGAACCTTCGGTTGTTGACTGACAAAAAGAGGCACACATCAATTGGCTTGTGATAGACTGGCAGCAGCTCCAAGTAGTTCCACACCTGCACCAATGTTTCCCCTCTGGTAATCTCTCTAGTGGCCTGTGCAGCTTCCTGAGGGACAGACATTGTCAGCAAAGCAGCAACGGTGTCCTGATTTTTGGAGGGATGTGGCCTCTTCATTCCGCCAAGAGCTTTGTGCACCGGGGTCTGAGCTCCTTGAAGCTCGTGTATGAAGTCAGCACTGCGTCAGTGTGAAAATTGACTTGTTAGAAAGGCTGGGAGTGTTGTGTTTGATTCCTCTGCGATAGCAATCCAATTTAAAGGTGTCACCTGAGCACTCCGTTTAAACAGGCATTTCACATTTAACACGTCTGTGCCACATTGTAGAACATGAGGAGAAAAAAAAGAATTGCACTTGCAGGGATGGCTGGATGGATTAAAAAGAAAACCAATCTTAATGAATCTTAATGCTATGTGTATGTGGTGTGTGAACGTGTATAATGTTGATGTGAAGTTATTTTAAGATTTTGTCATTTAGCGAAATAAAATAATTCCTTGGTTGCATTTTCATATTTCAGGAAAACAACAGTGTTTCTCACTTGTTGATATTCGAAGAAAGTTTCTGAGAAGAGTTTTACACAATATTAATGTAACAGAATCGTAAAGAATCTAATCGGGAAATCTGTGCTGATATTCAGCCACATACTTGCTGTCTCTGATGTGGATGAGCAACAAGCTGATAGAGATGAAGGTGGACTTGCACCTGGCAACAGGGGACTGTTCTCTCCCCTGACTTTACACCTCTCTCTTCAGCTACAACACTGAGCTGTGCCACGCTCAGAGGGCAGTGTGGTCGCTGAATGTCTGAGGGCGAGACAGGAGGGTGAGCCCAGGAGCCTGGTGGAGGACTTAGTGAGATGGTGCAGGTCAAACCATCAGCAGCTGAAGCTGAAGAGATGATGTTGGACCAGCCCCCATCTGCGCCTGGTGTTTTTACACAGTAAAAACATGAAGAAAAGAATGGCCCACTCTCTCTCTTTCTCTGTCTCTCTATCCTGAGGAGTTGTGTGTCTATGTGAGATATAAACTTTTACCAGTAAATTGAGGAGTAGACTGGTTCAACCATCAACTTTAAAGATTACTTCCCCTCCTGACTCCTGATATCTTTTTGCCAACGATGTTACAATTTAGGAGTCTTGATTTCACATTACTCTTCTGTGAGGTTGAAAATTGTATTTTTGTATTTTTTTTTCCAAAAAAGTTTGGTATCAAAATTTAAATCCATCCACACTGGACATGAAAGCTTATACATTTAACTTTCTTCTGTAACCCTGTTTAATGTGTATAATCATCTAGAGAACTAGAATCATCATTGGTTGTTGCAGTTGCTGAAATAGTACTCTGGTACTCATTGATTCATTTCTGCAACACGTCATATGCTCTGATTCCTTAGAAAATTACCCATTGAAGTAAAAATATTTTTTGATCCCGATGTGTGAATAAATTGGGGAAAAATGTGTTTGGATGGTTGAGTTTTTTTTTTTTTTTTCTGTTTTGACATTGATATGATGTGATGAAGGAAAGATGATGAATAAATGAATATCCTTGAGCTGTGATCAGTTATATCTTTGATGAGAGGCATATTGATAAACAAGGTCATATCGAGAAACAAAGTGATGGATATAAATTTAGAAAAAAAGAGAGCAAAGTAATGAAAGACAGGTACAGATTGATACAAAGACTGAATGAGGGAGGGATGGAAGGAAAGAGAGGCGAGGTGGTGAAGGGAAGATTGAATCAGAAGACAAGGTGAAAGGGTGTCGAATGGTAAACGTGAAGGCAGATAGGTACTATTAGATAGAGACTTGGATAGAAAGAGATATTGGAAGAAGAACTGGACAGAGAGATGAAAGGGAGAGCAAAAGAGCGATTGAATTTAAGGACAAGATGGAAGGGTGTCAAAAGGTATTATTGAAGGCAGATAAATACCCATAGACAGATAGAGGGATGGATAGATAGATGGATAAGTGGATAGTTAGACAGAGGTAATGGAGCAGAGAATGAGGGAGGAGGGAAAGATGAGACCGGAGGATGAAGGGATGAGGGGAACCAAAAGAAGAAAAGAGGAGTTAGACAGCTGATAGGGGTCACTTCAGACAAATGGATGAGAAATAACCAAAAGAGGAGTGAAGGCGAGCAAAAGATGTGGGGAGAATGGGGTCAGTGGAGTGGTAAGATGGAAAGATGAGGGGAGGTATAATAATGGGAAGATCGAAGGGGAGGTGAGATGATGAGAAGGTAGGTGACAAAATGGAGAGAAAGGTGGAGATGAGGGAATATGAAGGTGGGAGCGAAGGTGAGGGAAGAGAAAAATAAAAATAGATAGTCCATCTTTTCTCTGTGTAATGAAGGATAATTAGCAGATCAGATCTAGACATGAAAACAGTGAAACAAAAGGAAAAAAATGCAGCAAGGACTATGACTGACTAGCAGATCGGCTGCTGTTATCCAGAGGCAGCACCAGTACAGTTTAATAAAGCTGTGTTTAGTACACAAGTTCTACTGAGGAAATCAGATTGACATTAATATACTCAACATAATAACTTCAACAATGATGTCTGTATTGTCATGAAAATTTTTACGGCCCTTCATGACTTTGGACCAAGCAGCAGCCACTGGGGTTGAAAAATAGAACTAACACTGAGGCGCCAAAAACTCCAGTACGCTGAATCATTCCCTTTAGAGCTAATGTTACAAATGCCCGGCTTCACAGCAGAAATAATCATTTAAAGCCAAATGCAAAAGGCACACACACACAAAAGGCCACAGCTCCCGACACACCCCTCCCATTTTGCTCCACTTCTGGATTAGCCGGAAGTTTGGCGGAGTCAGGCACTGCCAAGATGATGACGGTGGAGCAGCTCACTCTGCGCTTCAAAACTGCTCTTCAGAAACCTGTGGGCGACGCCACAGAGGTCACGTCCATATTTAGTCTAGGCTTTGTACACTTTGACTTTGGTGATTGACAATATAGTGTCCAGGAAGCGACTTTGACCACAGCATTATCTTATAAAAAAACAATGATCTTACCAAATACTTTCTTCCAAATTATTTCTGACATGGTAAAAGGTTTGGTTTTGAAGATATACTTAGCTCTTTTTATAGTGACATGCATCTTATATCAAATCAAGCTTTATGTTTTTGTGTGCATGCCTGCAAAAGTCAAAGACAATCCACTTTTTTTCTCCCAAAGATTTGACACTTTGATTTTTTTTTTTTTTTTATTGAATAGATATATGTGTGTGTTTTATAATAGAGCACACTCACAAATCAAGCTTTTTCTGCTCTAAAATTAGTAGTGTAGTATGTATTTGAGACAGACCTGAATTATCTGCTGTGGGAAAGGTCCATGAAAGGGCATGAAGGTGAAGGAGTTAATCTAAGAGACCGGGGGCCTTGGGCTTTCTCAGTGTGTGCTTATGTCTCCTGATAAACCTGATTATAACTCAATTGACTAACCTCTTTTCTATATATATTTTTTTGGGTTTTAATCTTTGCCTGTGAGATAAATTTAAACTTATTAACCGTTGCAGCTTGTACACAGCCATTTCCCCGCAGAGCTTGGAAGAAATATCAAGCAAAAATGACAGTTGATAATACATTTTATTTTATTGATGGATTCTTTGATTATGTGGTCATCTTATCCTGATGTGGCCAGGTTGCCATTCAGTCATATTAGAAAAAAACAAAAAAACAAAACAAAAAAAAAAATTAGGTTCTGATATGTGAATAGGATAAGAGATTAAAAAAAAATCAGCTTGAAAGATATAAATCTGTCAAGATATACATTTAATAATTTGCCACTTTATACTTTACATTTTTGACACATCCTCTTGACATATTCACTGCACACAGCCCAGTTTATATATGCAGATTATTCAAAATTCATATGATCATTTAAATGTTGCCCCAAGAGGTTATGGGCATTCGCAGTGACAGCGATCCAACCAGTGGACATCATTGTCATCCTGTCAGCTCAGGACAGCTCAGTCTGATTTACTGTATGTATGTAAATGTTCTGTCTTTGCCAGAAGACAGAACATTGTATAGAAAAACATAGCTAGCTAGGCTACTAGTTCACAATGGAAGCAAGGGCTAACATTACTGCTAGTGAAGACACGGTTGCAAATTATTATTGTCCACACTGTTTTGTAGATTGAAAATCATCAGCAAATATTCGACACCAAATCTTAAATTGGTGCAAAAAACCAAATTATTGAGAGGCATTAAACTCCAGGAATTACACAAGATACTGCTGGATGACTGGATCGAGTGAGGAGCAAAAGCTTTACTGCTGCGATTGCTGTTTGGTGCGTAGAGTGGGTCCTGGGGCCAAAGAGAATTACTGACTCAGGAAGTCAACTCATCTCCATCTGAGCCACCTGAAAGCTACTATTGGCCTTAAAAGATTTGATAGAGCGCCGGGATGTCATCGCTTACAATGAAAAGGCGCGGAGGACATTTTGAGATGCCTCATTGACTGCGTGGTGTTTTTGGGCAAGCAGGAGTTGCCATTTCAAGGACACGCTAACAAGGGGAATTACCTGGACTTGCTGGATTCAGTGGCAGAATATGACTGCTAACTCACCTCGCCACATCAACTGTCTTCAGTGGCACATCACCGATGATTCAGAATGACCTGATCAATGCCTTTGCTAGCGTCATACCAACCAAACGTCAAGACAACACACAATCACAACATGACCCATATGTGCTCGGTTATTTCACTGAAGAAGGAGCGAAAAGGCGTTTTTTTTTTTGTTTTTTTGTGTGTGTGTGTGTGTGTGTGTGTGACAGGGGACAGACAAGCAGAGGCCATAGCTACGCGGTTGCTGGAGTTCTTGCGCAGCTGTGATTCTTGACAAAGTGGTCGCTCAGTGCTACGACCGAGCAGCCGTCATGGCATCCGTCTTGAACGGAGTGCAAGGTGAAGCAAACTATTCCACAGGCCCTCTCCATCCACTGCTGTGCCCTTGCGCTAAATCTTGTCATGGCGCAGGGTGTCGCCAAGATAAGAGAGTGAGTGAAAGACTTTCTTCTGCCACCTCCCAGGCTGGGCTCCTTTTTTTTTTTTTTCCAGCCACTCAGCAAAACGCACCAAACTGTTAGATGATATTTGCCGGCGCAGGCCTCCATGAGTTGCTGAGACTCACTGGTGCTTTAATTCTCGTTTGGTGTGCACCGTGGAAGAGAAGACCAGTGAATTGAGAGATAGTATAATAATAATAATAATAATAATAATAATAATAATAATAATAGAATAAATAGAATCTACACAGAAAACACAAAGAGCTAATGACAGCATTAAATATTTATTGTCAACCACCATGCAGAGTTTAGATCCACAACAATGCTGCCTTTTGAAGTTTAATGGAGAGCTATGGTGCAAATTTTGATCAGCACCGACTCTACACAGAACTTACTGTCACGTATGGCATGTCTGATTTTTGCAGGTAAAAGCCCGGCAGACGTTCATCGGTTTCTCATCAAAAAAGAACTGAAAGAAGACATGTCACAAAGACGCGCCTCGTCCTGACAATCCCTGTGTCCGCCGCCTCCGTCGAGAGGTCATCGTCGGCACTGAAGCACATAGGAATCTACTCGAGGAACACAACTGTGCAGGCGCGACAGAACTGACCTTAATCTCCACTGAGAAGGAAAAGCTGATGAACTTAAAAGCAAAGGATCAGTTGCATGACCCTGCCATCAAACACTTCATCCAAAAGGACAGGAGGATGGACTTTGTTTTCAAGTCGATCATCAAAGTGTAAGTTATTTTAAGTCATATAGGCCGCAGCACCACCTGCTTTTATTCTGCCGCTTTTTAGGTGTAAGAGTCAGTCTTCGCTGCTGGTCTCACCTGTCTGACCAGTGCAAGCAGCGGTGGAGGGCAAGGTACAAGGAATGATCCAGAATATCACAATGAAGAACTTTAGGGTAGATGCTTCAGTTTCAACCTTGATATATATATTTTCTTTTTAAAGAGTTTGAAAGATGTCCGGAGAGGAACTGAAGTCGTCCTGGCGAATGGAGGCAGTTTCTCACAGCCAATACTCTGACAAGAGAGAGAACAATATAAATTCAGCTGGGCTTCCCCAGGCTGTTAGAAGTTTAAAGCTGACTCAATTTGCTGGGTTTTTTTTCCCTAATAAAACAGAACTTTTAATTTTTCAAATTGGCTGCGCTACTCTGCGATGTTACCAAGTGCTCCTGACTGGGAACCACTGATTTGAAGGTTTTAACAATCAGATCAACAGATAAAAGACAGCACAGCAAAACCTAATCTGACTATTATTATAGTACACAACAAAAAGGACACATAGGCAGGCTGCCATCAAATTTGAAACTGCAAACCACGAGGAGTCTTTATGGCAACAAATCGTCACGCGTCGTATTTGCCGATGGATTTGTAGGGTTGACAAAATGATTTTCAATTAACAGAGCACAACAAACAGTATGAGCACAGTGGGGAACTCAGCAGGGTGACAGAGAGAAAAATTAGGATAAACTGAGACTGAAAGAGGGAATATAAGAGGATAAGGGAAAAAAGAGTGGAATCGAAAAAGGTCAAGAGGATTAAGGAATGCGGGAAGACACAAAAGAGATGAGGGCAGGAAGAGGCAGCTAAGAACACTTTTCTTTCTCCCTTTCTTGCTTTTTTTTTTCAGTTTCAGCCCTGCCAGGATTTTAACTTTCCTCTCTCCCCTTCTTCTTTTCAATCTCTCCTTGTCCTTCCATCTTAGTCTTCCTCCCTCCAGACCCCTTTGCATTAGAGCTAAACCCATCATTGATCCCTCTGTAAACAAACACAGATATGTATTCAGCACAGCAATACACCACTGGGACCAGAAGACACAGCTTAATGGTTCTTGTTTGTGTGTGTGTGTGTGTGTGTGTGTGTGTGTGTGTGTGTGTGTGTGTGTGTGTGTGTGTGTGTGTGTGTCGTGACAGAAAATAGGGGATCAGTGAACCACAGTTAGTAGTCTGTGTGTGTATGTGTGTGTGTGTGTGTGTGAAACAGGCCAAGGATAAATCACTCTTGTTTAGTAGTCCCCCCCGGTGTGTGAGGGTGTTTGTAAGTGTGTGTGACAGCCTCAATGTAAGCAGCTTCTCTACGGTATGCCTAAAGTCAGGAGGGACATTTTAGCATTTGGAGTCCGGAATCAAAGTGTGCGCGCGCACACACACACACACACACACACACACACACACACACACACACACAC
>JANJOY010002573.1:0-12664 GCA_038496675.1 Rachycentron canadum
AACATAAACCTGATGCTTGTCCTCAAAAGTCAGGCAAACACAAAAAAATCAAAAGGAAACATAAATTACCAAAACTAGTTAGTGAACATAGAGCAATAAATAAGTGAAATATTTGACCTACTGGTGGCATTAGAGGAAAGGTCAGGGCCATGTATAGAAAACGTTTTTCACAGAAATCCATCAAATCATGGTCAAAAGGCGAGAGAGCTGGCGTGCTGGACACAAGCGACAGACTGATCAACTGCTACACCTAGAGCCACAGCGCTAGCTAGAAAGACTGGAAGCTATTAAAAAGTGACTGAGGACAAACTGTGGTGTCTACTCTGTGTAAATCAACCACTGGCTGAGACAATCACTGTTTATGAGAGCGCTGCAGTAACTCCCAAATCCCATGAAGCATTGCTCTTCATGCAGTTTGGGGGAAAAGATGGGGCATTTAAAGAGTCAACACAGTAGCTGACAGCACCACCTAAATAGCACCTACCAGAAAAACCCAACTGGACTTAATCCCAGCCATAAATTGCATTCACTGTGCGCCCACTGTATGAAATTCCCTGTAAAACCTAACATTATGGCCATACCCATACATATCCTCGCTGCTTATAGCAGCAGAATAAAACTGGAAAATACATCTATCATGAAGAGAGGTTATTTTGGTGGTGTGCAGTGATGATAAAAGTGCGGACATGCTCAGCGCCCTGTTTATAAACTGTTTGTTAATCTATCATTTGCCACAAGAGGGATGCGATAACAATATGGTGTGGCTTACAGCCAGCGTGGCTGCCATGGAAAGATCGAAGCGTGTCCTTGGAGTGACATTATTTATTGAAATAAATTCACTCAAGCTGAAATATGTATAGCGAATGCATTATGAACAGTGCTTCTGATGGAGCAGAGAGGGCTTTAACTCAGCGTAACATTGGCTTGCTCTTTTCAACAGATGTCCCCTGTGTGACACACGGCAGGGATAATAGAGAGGAAAGGGTCTGAACGCTTTAATTTACCCCTTTCATGAATGGAGGGGATTTCCTTTTATGGCCTATTTGAACGTATAGACAATTTAGAGTCCTTCTCCGAGCAGAGATTCTGATCTTAATTACTTCGTTAATTAGCTGTGATTCACAGGGAGAAGCCTTGCCCTATCCAAAGTCCCTTTGCATCGCTGAGGGGGCTTCTCAGAAGCTCTCACATCCTCGCTCTCATTTTAAAGCACCAATTCTGCACTCGTGACACTGATTTGCAAGTCCGCCTTTGCTGAAGGTGGGCTTTTTTCCTCAAATGTCAGCAAACCCCACAGAGCTCCGGCTCACCAGTTCTACTGCCTGAGGAAAGCAAAGCACATCAGACCGTTTTCTCTCCCCCTCACCTCCCTCTCGTCCGCTGTAGACTTATATCACACGAACGCATTCCACAGATTTATGTTTATTGTTTTCCAATGAAAGACGGACGGCCGGTGCAACATCCTGCGTGCTCCTCTCGCTGTGTGATAAATATGGCTCCCTCGCTCCGGAGTGCCTCAACCTGGCCAATCGATGGATCATTTAGCTAATCAGAGAAGGAAGTAGGGGGTAGAAAGGATAAAAAGATTTGTCATAAGCAGTGGGCGTTGAGTGAACTCGCTGGACAAACAATTATGCTTTTCATTTGCTTGTAATGCTTACTCCCAACACTGCCTCACAGGTATCGCTCATCAAGGTGGATCGAGCTTGTACCGCTTCCTGATTACACACCACACACAGCAGCTCGTATCTTAAAACAAGCACCTGGGCAGAAGTAGGCATTTTTTGGCACCCAGGCTAGTTTGAGCGAACAGCAGGATGATAGACAGCAGGGAAAGGTAAGGTCCAGCTGAGGCAGCTGCTTGCTATTACTCCTCCTCACCCGTCTCCCTCCCCCCAGCAGGAAATAAGCATCATTTAGTACTGACAGGTACATGCTGAACCATTGCTATCTCTGCTCTCAAACCAACCAAATAATGGATTACAGCAGTTTAGTATTAACCTTAAGCCTCTCAAGTGTCTTTGCCAAGGTTACTCAGTTTCATACCTTTCAGAATGTGAGCATATACTTTCCTGAGCAGGATAAAACACAAAGTAATATTGGTGTGCCGTGTAGACATGAGTGTATGTGTGAGATTTCACTTCTACTTTTAAGAGCAAATAGAGTATCAGCTTGCACAAGCAAAGATATCTGACGTACAAACGATTTCTATCTGTGTGCAGCTGCCACTGGGACAGAAAAAACAGAGCAGCAAACAAAGAAAAAAATCTCTCCTCAAACATGTGAGGTGCTTTTCTGCTTGTGAAAAGCAGTAATTTAGAGGTCTCTGGTGAGCTGTAGAGGGCTTAGCGTGTCCAATTGGATCTAGAGTGTAGCTGCAGACCTGCCTTAATGCACTGCCAGGTCACCATTACTGTGTGAAAATGGCAATACAAGGCCAGTGTGGCTGCTTGTAGCTCGGGGCACATAAACAATGAGGCAATACGAGCAAAAAGCTAAGAAAATTCACTGTATGTACTTAGAGCCAGTGACCTTACAGTTTCTACCACTCAAGCACTGTGTCAAGACAACCAGAGGTGAGACATCTACACCTGAGCACTATAAAACTATGTCAGACTGTAAATAACACACCTCACTGATAGCGGTTCAGTAACCAGTGTTAATCATCAGGCAAAGTATGCTTACTTAACTGCATTGATGATTTTGAATAAATACTTATAAATAAAAAAAATGTTGCTGTGGGACTGTGCAAGAAAGAACAAGCACTGAAGTCACCTTAAAAGGAACAACTGAGGGGCAGTATTATGGTTGTGTGATCAGTAAGTCACATGACATCCCACATCTGCCAGTAGTATTACTGAGCAACATGGCCAAGTCAAAAAGCTTTAAAGGTCCCATACTGTATAAAGTGAGATTCCCATGTCTTTTTTGATGAATCAGGTCTATGTTCTATATGAATAATGGGAAAGTATCAAGGTGCTTGGTCAGAGAAGTGCACACTGCCTGTATTTAGAAATTGAGTTTTAAAACAAGCCAATGGGACTTCTGTAACTTTGTGATGTCACAACAAAGCAGTCACCACCCTCAGCCGAGGCAACAACAGACCTGTTGTTTCTTCAGCTGCAGAAAAAAACCTGGAAAAAAAGTACAATGAGATGGTTTTGTGCTGAAAACCATAAATATATCTTCTTATAGATATCAAAACTTGATTATCTAGATGATTGAATAATTATTTTAGTTAGTTTTATAAGCAAAATGGCATTTGCTGGTTCCTGCTCCTCAAATGTGATGTTTTTCATCACTGTCCACGATAGTGACCGGACTGTCATTCTGACATCTTAAGATGTCACCCTGGAAAGCTTTAATAGACATTTTTCATTTCTTTTTTTTTGTCATTTTGTAGAAAAAAATATTAATCAAGAAAATAAATGGCAGGTTAAACCATAATGAAAAGAATCACTGGCTGCAGCCAAAGAGGAATTATAACCACAGCTCCATAAAACTACAGGGGAAGTACCGCATTAAGGATTGTTAGTCGTTTCAAGAGAGCATTTTTCTTCAGTGATTTGAACTGATGCATCAAAACTGACTTAGTAAATCTAATGGAATACATTTAACTGTGTTTTCCCTCTCACTGATTTCAATCACATGAACTCAAATACAGTATTTTGATGTGACATACTGAGGTCTGACGCCATCACTTGTAGGTCATCAAAGTACAATGAAGCAAACTCATAGCAAACCTGAAAAACTCAGTAGCACTATCTCTCTCTGAGTTCCTTCAGTCTATTATAAAAATAATCACGAAAAACTGGATTATCACAGCTGTTTTTAGCACCATTAACCACATATGTCTGAGAAGAGTTTATACATCCAAACCTCGCCAAATCACATCTGAAGTACTAGCAGAGATGAAGAATAGGAGGATGTGATTACAACCTGGAGCCATAACAGTCTGGGTGATCTCCACTGCCTGGATAAGTGAGTGCTCACTGTATTTGTAGGATATTCATTTGGAGCTCAGTGTGCTCAGGTGCTTGGGAGCATCTAACACGTGTGCCAAAATAAACTATAAATACATTAGTTCAAACCACAACCAGCACACTCGACACACACACCGATTAAAACTGAATAAAAAATTAAACTGATCCTTGTAATTATGGAAACTGAAACACAGCTTCAGTTTATATAGTAATAATAGTACACATAGCCTACAGTCTCACAATACTTTCAGTCTAACAATTTTATATCCGCAGAAAAACACCACAGGCCAAAATAGGGGACGTAAGGAGCATGGGCATAATATTAGCAGACAAAAATGTCCTGTTTTATCCTTAATAACCTCACCCTTGTATTAAAAATCCCAAATTTATTATTATTCCCAATGATGTAAATATAATGTAACATCAGGATAGCAAATGAGATTGCCAAGACCGAGGTGGGGCAAAATAAAATGCCCACAAACTGACAGGAGAAAACAAGCAGTCAGCTTGGATGTGTTGTCTGTGACAGCCCTACAGGCCCTCGGGCTCAGGAGCCGTTTCTCCTCGACAAACAGCTCTGTTCTGAGGCCCCAGATGTCTCATTACTGTAAAACAAGCAGTGAGATGAGCGACTTACAAGCCACTGGCCCACAACGCTGCCTCCCTTTCAATTAGAAAGGATTAGCCTAGCCTGAGCGGGCCTTCCTGTGCTGCGATACGCTACCTTGAATCGCACAGGACAGCCATATGTCAGACCTAAATAAATTAAAGAGGAGCTGAAAGCCTGGTGATAGCAGAAAAGGAGTTATGGCTCCAGTATGAGCGCACAACAGGCTTAATAGGAGGAGGATATTGTAGCTTCAATAAAACTTTACACCATATGAAAGGGCATGGGTGAACACACAGGTATACACCTTCCTTCAGTGACTCTCATAAATTAGACCTATAGCCGCTCACAATCCCTCAGTAGGTTTAGAAGTTTTACTCAGCATGCATTAATCAAGTGATAAAGCCAAGCCAGCAAGAGAAATTTCTGCAGTGTCATTCTTTGGCTAAGCCAACTGGGCAGATCCCATCCCATCCCATCCCATCCCATGACACGTACTGTAGGAGGGATAGCAAGAGCCTCGTACCACCGCCTGCATCACTCACTTTTATGGGAGTGGGGCGGTGTGGGGTTTAACAAGACATTTTACTCGTCAAGCGAACCGACATTACATAACCATAAAACGATGAGGTCCACAAATCACAGTCGACTTGTGACTCACACGGGGGGGGGGGGCACAACACTGCTAGCAAAGAGTCTTGTGTTTGTGTGTGTAAAACTAAGACAAATAAGATTTCTACTATAACCTGTTTGTCCTACAGTCAAAAGAGAGCAGCCCATATGCTGGAGTTCTCTTCACCCCACGAGATTGGAAACGCAGCTCTAAAACTACAGCTACGCCTGCTGCCCACCAATCACTCGTCTGCATAATTTTCCAGGCACTCTGTGCCATAGCTGGAGCGACTCCATTGACCAGGGGCGTCTGTGGTTGAACTGCACTAGTCCGCAGGTCCGGAGAGGCAGGCAGTGAGCAGGCAGGCAGGCTCCGCTAAGCCTGACACGGAGCACCCTCACAGGGGGAACGACTGAGTAATGGCAGGGTAACTTGATCCAGGGCTGGGAGGGAATGGGAGCAACCCTGACGCCTAAATCATAGCTGTGGGATGGAGAGAGGGAGATGCACGAATGTGTTTGGAGGAAAGACAGGCAGGGGATGAGAGGCTGAGGAGACAGTGGGTGGGAAAAGCAGAGAAATGAGCAGCGGGGGGGGGTGAGACAGTATATTTGAGAAACAGCCAAATGACAGGGGATGAAAGTGAACGCCTCTCTGCTGCCTTTCATGCGCGTGCCGCAGCCACCGCTGGGGTGGGAGGGACCTCAGAGGAATGACAAGGCGTGGGTTTGGGTTTCAAATTCACAAGCCACTCAGACAGAATAAACTCATGTAGGCCCCAAAATGACTTACATTTTCCCTAATGTCTGAAGCTAATTGAGAAATTTAGGCTGGTAGACATAAATAAATATATCCCTCTTCACACAGACCAACTCATTAACCAGGAATCAACCTGTCCTAAAGCCGCACAGGATAAAGAGCATCACTATTACGTCTGGTTTTATGTTAATATATGTTGTTTACAATCTCCCTTTCTTCCAGCAAAGCTTAATATTGTGAAAAATAATTTAAAGTCAAGTCTGAAAAAAGACTATATCCACAATTAGTGTATAGTATCCAATCACCTCACCCACATTTGAGTTTTGATATGGATAACCACTTATATTTCAATACATACAACACATTGGGCCTAAAAGAGCTAGCTTCAAATACTGCAGGCAACCGTAATCTTGAAGTTTGCCTTTGTCCATATCTGGTGTCAACACTTTTATTTCAGTTTTAATTTTGCCCAAATGACTTCATAGATTAATATTTAGTTCATCACACTTTAGAAGCAGCAACTCTTCAAATTTTAGCCATTGTTGCCAACAGAATTTCCTGTTACTTGATCAGTTAATCAACTGCAATAAACCAGGGGCAGAGAGGTTTCATCTTTCATTCTCCTGAAACACAAATCACACAGTAAAATTTCCCTGTAGAGAAAAATAACATCCTTGAAAAAATACCCTTCTAAAAAACATAAAAAAACAAGATTAACACTACATATGAATTTAAAAGCACCAACACAAAAATAGAAAATAATAGGAAACCCCCGATTGCAATAAATCTAATTTCAGGGTGAGGCCACAAGGTCATTTTTACATGACTGTCATAGAACCCAACTTCCACTTTTTTTATTCAGCATAAACAGTGTTTTACAGGAAGACACTGCTCTATGTGTCCCACTTCCTTGAAACTGGCCTTATATGTAGATGGCCGCTGGAGTAGTCTGGGGGTAAGGGCCTCGCTACAGGGCAGCTTCAGGGGTAATAAGGGAGAGGCAACTGCTGCTCCCTCATTTCAAACACCCTGATCTATAAAAGCTGAGCTCCATCTAAAAAAAAATTGTCTGATTTTTTCTTATTTTAGAAAAGACTCGTGATGTACCATAAATGCATCATTACAGTGAGCGAAATGACAGGTCTACAAACCAGCAGCCAGCACAGGTCATGATGTTACCACATGACAACAATTTTTATTTTTATTTTTTTTAAACCAAGAGCACAATGAATAAAATGGTTTTGCTAGGAAGTGGAACATGGCCAGGAACTATGCTAATGCTCCAAGGAGCGGCCTAATATAATAATATGCCTTCGCTGCCTGCAGCCTACAAATCCTGTAAAAGTCAGTCATTAGGCTTCACATGTAATTTTCATTAACTTTTCTTGGAAACAAGAGTCAAGCAAGACCAACAATTTAGCAGAGAAAGAAATATTCACCAGACTATTATTGAACCACATCCTCCCTTTTTCCATCCACAATATGGTCTCCATTCATTATTCAGACTCGAGATGCACTTTCCTTGTTCTTCAACCCTCCACTCTTGACATCTTTGGGCAGCACTTAACAGACGGGATATGTATCAGCCGCTCATAATTCAGGTATGACTATAAAAATAAGAAAAAAAATCTTTAAATGAGGAAAAACAACTTTAATGTTTTTAAAAGAATTAGGCTAAATAGGTTGATCAGGTAGAACATTGTGTTTTCACATAGGAAGCTTCTGCACCATGAATTAGCCAGCATAATAATGTTTTTCAGAGGGGAGCTGTATTTTAATTCAGTTGTGTGGTGCCTATACTGCACCCATAATGTAGTGAAGCCATAATTTTAAAAAGTAGGCCAAGCCTTAAAGCAAGATTTAACTCAGAAAACAGAATGAGCAGCTACACAGCGTCCGATCTGCACAGCAGTTCGTGCAGAATGCAGAGTGTTTGGCTGTATTATCAAACCCCTCGTGTAAAATGTCAACAAGATTTGGGAATGCTTTCAGCTTTCTTCAGACTTTGGACTGGTACTTCAAAGCCTGGCAATGAGTGTCGTCTGAGTACAGAAATCTTGTGTGTGTGTGTGAGAGAAAGAGAGTGTGTGCGTTATGGTAACATGATCTTGGTTACAATCGAGCGGAAATGTTAGACAAGCATCTAAGTTTCCTCTGCCTGCTTCCACCCTCCTCATCTCGCCACACATGAAACCACACTGGAGCTGCTCGCCAGCCAAAGTAAACGCCCCAGTCGTTTGTATGGCGTGTGTTTATGCTGGATGCCAGGTTTACTTGCCAGCCCCTTACTCATATTCTGGTGATAAATGGTATCACGCAGTGTAATTCTTCATTCATAATCATTGTATGCAATGAACCTTTAAGTGTGAGAAATTTCCCACAGTGAGCAACGAGATAAAGGAGGCCTGCACAGTAAAACTCTGCTCTTTGTGTGTGTGTGTGTGTGTGTGTGTGTGTGTGTGTGTGTAGGAGGAGGAGAGGGTGTTCCTCAAACTGACTCATCTATAGGGCACAGAGCTGCTCTGACTCTGCAAAAGTCTTGACAAAATGTGTAGGTTTACCAATTTTCTAAGTGAGCAACAAGCTGCTCTTAAAGGAGCAATAAAGATAAATGAAATGGAATTAACCAGATGGAGCAGAGTCAGAGTCAAAGCTGATTTATATATGATTAGCTTTATAACGTGAAACGTACAATCAGGTCTATGTTTATGTTTTCTGTTTCTGTTTTATGTTTTCTGCTTAACGCAAGGCAAAAAGAAAGTGGGCACTTAAGGTAAAGTGATGCATTGAATAAAGCTTAAAGTATTTAAGGATCAAATCACCCAAATAAGGAAATAAAAAGTGTCTAAACATGCAAATTTCTGGTTTTGTTTGCTCATATTATAAAATATTCACCTCCTCCACACTTCTTTTCACGATCCAGAACACAGAACACACTTCAACTGACAATTATTGTCATTATTGACTTAATCTACTGGTTATTTCCCTCAATTAATTAATCATTTCATCTACTAAACTAACTAAAAAACATCCAACACATTCTTACATTTAAAACCTGGAACTGTCCAGATTTGGTCATTTTGCTAGAAAAGGATTTTAGCAATGAAACTAGTATCAAATTGGTTACCAATTAATTTACTTTCAATCAACAAATCAATCAAAGCTATAATAAATATATATATTTTATATATAATATTTTCCACATTGAAAAAACAAGCATTCTAGACAAGATTAGCATATATAAATATATTTAGTTGAGCTGTGTACTTTTAATTTATCCCCTGACTGAAATGTCTGGTAATTGGCCCAAAAGCAGTCAACTTTTCTTTATAATACTGGACTCTTCTTATAAAATATCCATCATGTGTAACCTTAATGGTAGACTGTGAACTTGCCCAGACAAGTGAAAAATAATTGGTTGGTGCAGGTTGCAGCCTTGATGCTGAGAGCAATGCAATAAAAGCTGAGTCAAAATACTCAACATCTCAGCAGAGTGAAGACAACAGGTTGTTATTCTGTTAATCCAGATTTAGCAGTACTGGTTCCATTGATCATTAAGGGGCAGAACGGAAGAGGTACTGGCTCTGAGTTTCTGCTATGAGAGTGAAAGCTGCACCACATGCTAAAAAGTGTTTGCCAATTTGCGCAGTGTGACCTTCTCTACATCATCAGCACAAAATATTTCTGAGTCAGCAAAGAAAACAGGATTTACAGTGAAGGCAACAGGTCCTAATCATGTTGCCTTAACATGATTCAGGGTCTCGACATAAACCAGCACATGTGACAGAATTACATCTGACTGAGAGGAGACCACTTGAGCAAGGCACTGAAGTCTCAATATTTAATAAAAAAAACTAAAAAATAAATACAAAATCCTGTTTATACTGGGAACCGCCTACTTCTGAATTCACATTAACTGGAAAAGTGAAGCCATTAATGAAAAGAAAATACTGTTTTTATGTGGTGTTCCCCACATAAAGACCTCAGGCGTGTGGGGCTTGCTGACCTTTACGGCTTCTTTTATGTGACAAAAACTGGGCTGCTGCAGATAGTGAAAATAATAAATTGTTGTATCTGGAAAGGAAAAGCAGGAACATTCACTGGAACATATACCACAGTCAGAGAGACTTCCAGTTCCAGTGAGATGGCTCAGACTCAAGGGGAATTTTCTCTTTTACCTCTCACTGAAATCTATCTTCATTTCAACACAGCTGATCAAATTCCACTTTTTTAACATCTTAGAGGTGTTCAGTCCAAATCTTCTCTCTGATCATTGATGAAACACCTCAGGGCCAATAAAATGTCCCAGACTGGCAGTAATACCGCACACGCAGCCTGTTCACTGAGACTGTTCACCGTTCACTGTGATCAGTATCCCAAAGTCTACAAGCCACAGGAAGTCAGGGTGTCAAAGCTGAACACGTGATGTTGTACAATCTTTCCTATGACACAACAGGCCTTAGCAATGCTCAGGTTCTGTCCTGAAGCAGACCCTGAGCCTGTGTAGAAGTGTCATTAATCTAATAAGAAATGCAGAGGTATATAAATAGACCATAGATATGCACTGACCCTACTAGTATTTGTCACCTGATACTGATTTGGATAAATAAACCATTAGCTGACACTATGTACTGATTATATATGTCTTTGAAATTCAAAATCACTAAATCTCCCTATGAAAATCTAATTCAGGAGCACCCCAGTGGAATCACCTGATAAAGTGTGTACCATGAAGACCTAGTCCTAACTGCAGTGGCCCGGATCAAAGAGGCCCATTGCTCTTTATTGCATGTCACCCCCTCTCTCTCTCCCTGAACTTCCTGTCTCTCTTTCATTGTCACTGTCAGAATAAAGGCAAAAATACCCCAAAATAACTATAATATATAAAAATATAACAAATATAACCACTAATAAAAAGAGAAAAAGATCTAATTTGAATCATTCTTCTATGTCTAAATGAGTAATGATGCTGAGAATATGTTCTGTAAAATGACTGTAAAAAGAGATTACACAGAAGTTCCTGCATGTCTGGGCTGCTGCTGCCTTAGTACAGATGCACTTTATGATGCATGCATATTAGGCTGTGCAACAAAAATAACTACCTGATGATGACAGGTTGAGAGAACACAACCCCAATCACTTTACACACATGACATGATATAGTCCATTTCTCACCAGAGGTAGTAAACACACCATGGTCTGCATATCTGCTAGCAGCATTTCTCAGTTGACAGAGTTCATCTAACAGTTTGTATCATCAATTTGCCCAAACCTCAGATCAACCTGCACAAACTGAGCTGTAAATTGAATTTCACACAGTGCCCAACACCCAAGTCAGTCTATGTTATAGTAGTTTTTTAATAAGAGTATTGTGTATTTACTCTTCTGCCATAACATCTTCCTCATCCACAGCAACCAAGCAAGTCAAATTAACAAAACATTGACTCATACCAGGTAAAGATAGTCTGCGCTACACAATGACTATTAAATGGACAGTAAATTAAAATCCATCCATCTTCATAAATCTCTCCCCTAAGGTTCACATCTGTACCTACACCTGCACAGGTGCACTTCCAGCACTGCTTACGTCCAGGAGAGGAGACGAGGGCATGAAGTTGTGCACAATGCACTAGCACAGTGAAGTAGTCAGTTGCCTGTGTGTTTGCACGTCTCTGGTCTTGTTTGTGTCTGAGACCTGATTCCTGCAGGGAATCCTACACTAATGACGTGTGTTGTATTAGAGCGATGCACAGCTGCAGGGTTAGCCACAGGCCTGCTCTGCACTAGCCCCACACACACACACACACACACACACACACACACACACACACACACACACACACACACACACACACACAGTGTCTGACAGCTTACTCACATCCACCTGTCCGCTGAGTGTTGCATGTGCACGTTCATTCAGAATACGCACTTTGTGAATTGTGTTATTTGAGTTTGCAGATGTTATTCACACTGTCAATACAGACCAAAGCCAGAGACCTTTCCTGCTGTGTGTGGAGGCTACCGTGACAACACTGCAAACGAGCCCTGTTTGGCTTCATTTTCTCGGCCTAAATGCAGCGGGCTGGGTGGAATCGGTGGATTAACTTTAAACATGTCTCACCTGGATCCCCAGTTGTGTGGCGGGAGCGCCTTCAGACTATACAGACGCTCATTTTCCGTAAATACCTGGCAAAACCGTCGATCCTCATAACTGTTTCTCTCCAGCCATTTTGAGTCAAACCGTCCGACTTGTTAGGGCGGGGGGAAATATTATGACCGAGATATTTATCAATCACATTACTCGGTGTATACGTACCAAATAAATTAAATAGAACCGAAGCTGAACAGAACTTCCTTTTACGTAAACAAAATGTTTCAAACGGACGAGGAAGTCGTGTCCTGCAGTGGTTTATTTCGCCATAACACCCCATTCAGGCGGAAATGGTACGGCCCGCAGGATTCCGGGGATCTACGTAGCCCTGCTCGGTGAACTCAGCCAATGAGAAGAGCAGCTGTGTAGTAACCTGTAGCAGTACAGTACAGGGCTGTCACTGTCAGACAGCTGAGAGGCGACCCAGACATCAAAACAGTTGCACTCTGAGGACAATGTAACGTTGTCGTATAAGGTCAGAAGAATACAAATAACAATACAAACATAGATAGATAGATAGATAGATAGATAGATAGATAGATAGATAGATA
>JANJOY010002588.1:0-11578 GCA_038496675.1 Rachycentron canadum
CACACACACACACACACACACACACACACACACACACACACACACACGTATACATATTCTTTTATATATTTTATTCTTTTGTCTTTTCACACACACAAACATATTGAAAAGAATAAACAAATAGAAGAAAATAGTAAGGTGTGCTAAAGCCATTTGCCAGGTTTAGCAGAAGCATGAGGTAAACTGAGGAAGATTAGTTGGAGAGAACTGAAACAAGTACACACGGTGAATGATGCAGTCACTCCCCCGGGACAGATGTATCACTGCTCCAAGTGTTATCTGCATCATTTTTACCTTCAATGATAATTCCCCTAACATGTTAATGATTATAATTAATGAGAGCATCATACTTCAGTCTGGTCAAATGAAGGCTTGATGGGAAAGAATCAGCCCAGTATCCACTGGAACTGCGTCCAAACTGGACAATTGTGCACCTCACCATTTACTATATGTCTAAGTGTCAGTGCTTAGCATAAATTAGTCTAGTTTATCTGCCATAGCTGTAATCTTTCTCTAACCTGACTGTATACATTTTGTGCATAATCCAGGGTTTGTATATATGTCTAATACTGAGGTTGATGCATACCAGGACTCAGCTCTACTTCTAGCTGACTTCATTTTTCTCTTATGCTTTTTGTCTCTAATTAATTATTGTATTTTTGCTAGTACTGTAGAAGGTGAGGTCTGTCTGGCATGACTTGTATAGGCTCAGGCTGACAGCTGGAGCTACACTGACCTGCAATGAGACAGCTCACGCCCTCACTAGATCACAGAGGACACCGTCAGAGATCAGGATCCCTGGTGGTTCTGACAGGGCCACATGTCCTGAATTTCCTCTGGGATTAATAAAGCATCTCTCTGTCTGTCCTGTGAATGTATCTAATTTGTATGCTTATTGCAATTCTTAATAATGCCATGTTACTGTCAGTTCTAAAATACACCTCCTGGAGCTACTTGGATACATCGTCAGTGATAAAGCAGGGGGCATAGGGTGTTTTGGGTCTTTAGTCACATGGCGTCACATCCAGGGGTGGTCAGCCCCAGACTACCATCCAAGTGGTGCACTCACCCAAACTGTGTGTGATGAAAGAAATGATCTTTCAGTATACATTCACTAACTTTGTGGAAAGAGGGCATCGTATGCTTCACCAGATTTTCCAGCTTGTTAGTTAATTTTTGATGCAATGAATTGAGCAGCAGACATATTTTGTTACAGAAGAAAATAAACTATTTACATCTAACAAAAACCTTTAGTGGAGACTGTTTCATTCCAAAACAGAGGGGAAATAAGCTGTTTAAACCCTTGTAACCTGTCTCCTATTTGATGAGCGACCTGGATGAGGCACATTGGACAAATGTTTGCTTCTCCAGTACATGCAAAAAAAAGTAGTTCTAAATTTTCTCATTTGGATCAGTCAGGATTTAAAACAGACACTGCAATGCATCATTCTCTCAAGCTTCATTAAAATAGTAGCAGTGAATACCCTAAACAGAGCCCCACCCACTCATCCTTGCTTTATCCTCACACACATCTTGACCTCACCTCAGCACCATTAATTAGTTGGAAACAATTAGTTGGAGTACAGAGGCACCTAGGATTTATCAGAACAACCTCTCATGTGCTGCCATGGACCCCTGAACTTCAAGCAGTGTCCTAGTGAGAAGCCCTCGTGTCCTCTGCGTTCAGACACAGCAGCAGTTAAACACATTCAGTCAAGATTCATCCCAAGGTCGATACACTTGGCGGCATAACCAAGTGTTGAAGTGCCTGGCAGTAGCAAATGAGAGTTAACAAACCAAAATCTATTTTATACACATGGGGAAGGAGAGTGGCCATGGACTCCATGCATGACTAGTTCTCTTTCAGCTAAAGATGAACTGAAGTGATGGCCCCTCAGAACAGAACAGACCAGGACCTTATGCTGGAGGATATTACACTATTGGTCTGACAGGGAGCGCAAGTTGAGAAAAGATTACAATGGGCTATAATGATAAAAAGCGTTATCAGCTAGAAAAACAGCATTAAAGTGAATTATAAGACGAAACTAGCTCCTCATGATTGTACAGTAACAGCCATGTCTATCCCGGCTCATATGATAAACAGTATGTGGTGAAGACTTTTCACTCCGGCAGCACAGAGGCTACATACAGTCACTATAGGTGGGCCAGGTTAGTGATGACTGATTGATGTGATGTGTCACCAATTCAGTATCTTACCAAATACTTAATCTCTCCTTCTTGAATTGAGTTATGGCGTTGATTAAGATGCCATAAGGAAATTGACCGTTTGATGTTTTGGATATAAAACGTCACTTCATCATTTTATCCTTCTTCTTCTAGAGGGGAAACAGGTCACAATGAATTTGACCTTTGTTCCTGTGAAAGTTTGTGCCAAATTTAAAGAAACTACCTCCAACCTGAAATATCAGGTTTACGAGATAGGAACGTACGGACAGCTCTCCAGCCACAGCTGGAAGCATAAACATGTTTGTTGGTTAGCAATAACAGTTCCTTTCAACTGATTGCAAAATTGTTTCATATGAGCCTTATTCACAAAGTGTGGTAGTATCAGAGGAGAGTGGCCCATCCTCACTGATTAAGATGTTGTAAATTCATTCCATTTACCCAAATGAAATTCTGGTGTCAGGTATGTCCACATCTCCTCCCGCAGAAATCAGTCAAAATTTAACAGTGAAACATAAAGCTGTCTCCTAAAGAGCAACGAGAGAGCACTTTGTGTAGAGGCAGAAGCACTCTGTGTAAAGAAGTGTGTAAGATGTGTGTGGCTGTGCTCAGATTGTTCACTTGTTCACTCACTATAAAGTGTTTGCCACATAGAAGAATCACTAGAGGATAAATGCAGACAGCAGTTGATTCATTTCAACACTATGTGAATGTTAAATTACTCAATAATTATGCTCCAGATATTCATAATTATTATATCTGGCGCATAAACAAACACCTGAACATCTGCATCACGTATGAGGCAAAATACATTAAAATACATCCTATCTTACAAGACAAGCAACTTGTCTTGTGCATGATCTTTCATGTAATATGTATGTTTAAATTCATGTCTTTACTCTGTTTTTGTCACTCTTATTGTTGCCAGATTGTGTGGTTTTCTAAATGTGGTCTTACATTAGCATCTCGCCCACCAAAGTCGGCAAGATGCTACATCGTACAGTTGAAAATTTGAACATCACAACAAAATGGCCAATTCAGTACATGGTCGACTTAATACTGAACAACTGGTTGCTAATTTCCGAGCAGAGACCATGTTGTGTGCAGCTAATTGACATTAGCATACAGGCCTATGTTAGTTTGTGTCTCAGTCAGTAAACTTAAATAAACAATTACCTTCTGTTTTTTGTTACATTAAGAAATGTTCATGGGAAATGCAGTTATTCACCACTGTTTTTGTTCAGTACAAAGCTGGAGATGAGGAGATGAGGGGTGAATAGCCTCGCTTAGGATGGAAGCAAGGGGAAAGAGCTAACATTAGCATGGCTCTGTCAAAAGTACATCTCTGAAGCTTACTAGCCGACTGCTAGCTCATTTATTTACACACAAACATAAATGTAAAAATGGCAGTTAGTGGTTTGTCTATGTTTTGACACATTTCCAATCTTCAGGTTAATCGCTCGAGCTCCAGCTCACTTAGTGCACAAACTCAGATATGCAGTAAGCGTAAAGCAAGTAAATTCAGTAAATGTTGAACCACATATAATTTATTCTTTAAGTGTTTATGTTTTCAAATTATGAACTATCCAGTAATCACTTGCTCTTACTTTATAAGGTTCTCCAAACAGGTTGAATCCAGTTGAGAAGAGGTCTTCATCCTGTTGGACCTCCTGATTCCTCCTCTCCCACTCTCTCCTCTTCAGGGCACTGCGCTCCGACTCCAGATGACTGGAAAAACAAAGACAAATTCTTGTTAGCATCCCCCACTGAGGCCAACACATAGCCTGCCACAAAAGAAACCCACTGGTTTTTAATGAGCTAACAAGTCACTTTTGGAGCTGCGAAGAACATTGGCTGAGATCCTTCTCCTGCAGTGTGATTAGAATAGCCGGGTAGCTGCTAAAGGAAAACGGCAGGGTAAATAATGTCACTGCACCGTCTGAAAATGACTTAAATTACACATAAACAAGGAGGACAGAGGAAAAAAATAGAGGAACTGAAAAACTTTTAGTTTTAAAGTGACAGCAAGAAAAAATGGTTCTGTAAAACAAGAATTAAACAGGATAAATAACGAAGCTAAAAATGGTAAACGTGATTAATGAAGCTGCATGGTTTGTTTAAGATGACTAATAATATTTAGACATAGGCTACTCAGATCTCTGGATAAGATGTGCTTTCCATTTCAGTAACTATTTACCTGACTTCCAACACAAGCTGCTGCCTTCCACTGAAACTAATCCTGATAATCCTGTCCTTATTAAATGTAAATAGCTAAATGTTTGCACTGATAGTGTCAATGAATAATAGGAAAGTTTTCTGTCTCTTTGAATCAGCTCAGCACTGGTATTAATGGTAAGTATTTATTCTTACTCAATGAATACTTTGAATAAATTCCAGCAGTCTTAAATTTATTTTGGAGGAGGTGCCAGATTTATAAAGTGTTTATTACATATTACTACTGACCCTTTCTGACATGCACTTCATTAGATATTAATGAAACACCCATAGCTTTGTTGTGCTTTGTATCTCTATCTGTAGGAAAAAGTATGATCCAAAAGAAACTTTTTTTTTTTTTTTTGGAAAAACAAATTCAGTTGATGTCAATACACAAAGTATGAAGGGAATTAGCTCTGCAATTAGACTGGAAGCAGGGTGAAACAACTTGTCTGGTTCTCTCCAAAGTTAAAAGTATATCCTATCTGTACCTCTTCAGCTGTCTTATTAACACATTGTATCGCATTTCTGTGAAAAAAAACAAAACAAATATAAATGTGATTGTGGTTTGTAGTTTGTGGTTTTAAGGGGGAATTATAAGATGTGTCTCAGTTCAGGGTACTGCTGCGTGATCTTATCCGTAGTGTGATTGTCATGTGAAATTGTCAATATCTGATGTGATTGAGCCGATGAGTGAGAGAGAAAGAAAGAGGAGAGACCTCAGAGCGAGCATGTCCTGCTTTGCTTGCCAATCTCTCTCTGGCTCTTTCATGGATACCCTGAGTGATGACAGACAGAGGACAAATACATTTTATGGCTGCGTTAAAACAAAAATGTCATAACAAATGAAACCTTAATTATATTTGTGTTGTAATCAGAGCATTTACATCATTCACTCAAAAACAACAGGGGAGGTGCAGATAAACAGCAGTTTATGGCTTTAGCTCTCTCTCTCTCCCATTGACTGTCCAAAAGTTCGACTTACAACCATCAACCATGAAAATCAGCAGCTACAAAATTGAGTGACATGTAGTGTCTGTCAATCTCCTCCGCTCTGTTTAATCACAGTGCACATTTATACAGCAAGCAGGGCTTCAGAGGCAGTCAGCTGGTCGGTTGGTATGAGTCAGTGTTGTAAACATTGGTCATATGCAGCTGAGGATTACACTTTTATATAAAAGTATTGGGCTTGAGCTCAGTGCAACAGCTAACAACTAGTACAATGTTAAACAAGTACCTTAAACACTTAGTTTTTGGAGAAAAAAATATGTATTGTCAAGATTGTGAGGCAACAGGAGTCATACTTTCATAAGCACGACTACAAGTGGTGACTTAAAGCAAATATCCTCCATAGGCCAGATTGTCTCGTCTCTGTTTCGAACATTTTGTGATCTATGATGATTAAGAAGGGCCACACCTTTGTAGACCGCATCCTCTGAAGAATGTGGCCCTATTTTGTTACTGGATGTTGATGTGACAGTATGAAGTCTCAGTAAGTGGATATATTTCCCAGAATTAGGTGTTACAGTAGAGGGCTTTCTAGTTCAGATTCTTTCTATGTTATTTATATACAGTTTACACAGCCAACACAGAAAAGTGAACCAAGCACTGTTATACCTACAATATTAGCCAGAGCTCATAAAAACAACTTTTTTTCTATTTATATAAGACTAATGTGATTTAACATATGCCATTAGCTGGGTGCTTTCATTCATGAGTGCATTCATTTTAAACGTAAGTGAGACCACTGTGAATTGAACTCCTCATCCTGCGTTTACGACATCCTGTACCCACTGAGCCACACTGTGATACAAAGGCCAAATGCATTTATGTCCTGTCACGGTGTCATTGGATGCTTCCCAATAAAATTAGCTTTTAATCATCTTACATTCCTACACTCCTGTTATGAACTATGGCGTCTTGATAGCCAGAATTATTGCTTGTGGATTTGCATCACGATTGCTTCTTGTGGCATTTTGAAATATGAGACAGCTGACAGTAAACAATGATAGGAATGGCTGAAAGCAAGGGAGAGTGGTCTGTGGGGAAGAAAGAGGTTGGTGGACCCCACATTTCTGGAACACTTCCCTTACATAACCATGTAGTTTTGAATGGACAGTTACCGATTCACCCTGCTCTCCTAGACGTCTTCTGTCTCCAGCCTCCACTTAAAAATCCACAAACAGACAGGCAAGCTTGAATATCAAAAGTGCAAGACAATGTGTGTGCATTTGTGTGTGTGAATTCTAGTTATGCATGAGGCTGTGACCTGTTGGCTCAGGGAAGGGCATCGTGTTTTACCACATACACTGCTGAGAGATGAGACGGGCAGGGTAATTAGCGATCAACACAATTAAAAGAGGCTCTCTCTTTTTCTCTACCAGACCTTGCTTTCAACATTTAATCTATCAGCAAGATGTGAGTGGGAGGGAGAGAGAGTGGAGAGGCAACGGGAGAAAAGAAAAAAAAAATCACACAGACCCAGGGGAGGAAAAAAAGACACAGTTTCAGGGCAACAGACAGTTTCTTAAAAAGGAAAAAAAATAACAGAATGATGAAAGACAGAGCAGAGGGATGGGGAGAGGAAGGTAGAGAAGAAAGAAAGGAGGAGTGAAAAAACAAGAGAGCAGTGGGAATACCAGACAAAATGACTGACAGGTTAGGTGAATGTGTGTATGTGTGCTTGTGTGTGTGTGTGTGTGTGTGTGTGTGTGTGTATATACGTAGATGTGATCATTGCATGTGCTGAGACTCCTGGTTGACATGTGCATTGCCTGTCAGTGCAGAGAGATAACTGACAGAGCTGTCACTATGACACACACACACACACACACACACACACACACACACACTCAGTACACACACAAACACACACAGCGCTGCAGTCCCATGCCAGAGATCACTGTCTCTGTCTGTCACACAAGAGACATTCACATGAAGGGAATCAGGTCAGACGAGGTAATTAACACATCCAGGATTTATTTTCCAGCTTGTGGCAGGAACAGAGTGCAACACTACCTGTCACACACAGGTTACACTGCCTCTAGATCTGCTTACACTTCACTGAACCCTTTTTTTTTTTTTTTACAGGTTTTGGAAGCATAGTGCTGTGGTCAACCGGGTCAGTGAGAAACTTTACAGCTACCTGCTATGAGATAGCTGAGCAGAATCTTTCACTTCGTCCAAATTCAAGGTTTTTGAGATTTACAGAGCTGCACACAGTAATGCAGAATTTCTACAGTTTGAAATTGAAATAAACCTAATGCCAAAGTTGATCTAAAGTTATTATAAAATATTCAATATAACTTGTATTGTAAGTTTTGCTACTGCTACATAACTAACATTAGAAACTTTAACATCAAACTTCTTTCCTTTACTCACAAAGAGTCTACAGAGGAGTTAAGCAACACTCTTGTTTTATTTCTATTTCTATCATTTCAATTAAAGATAAAAAATCATTAAGCAGTCAAATCAGACATTGTTGTTCCGCTCATGCATTTATTTGGTAAAAATTGCATTTACCAAAAGGAAGATTTTCATGTACTCTCATTATTATCATCATAATTATATTATTTATTTTTTCTACTGTGGTAGCTCCCCGTACATTAGTGTTTTCCAGGGACTGTGCATTTTTTGTCTCTGACGATATCAATGCCAATAATTTAATTGGTACAGAATCTGTGTGGACAGACAATTGTTTGTCATGTCTACAGCTGCAATGATCAGTCAATTAGTCAATCAAAATTTATTAGGTTACTTCATCTTCATCAAAAATGCCAAATATCTGATTGTTCCAGGTCCTTAAATGAGAATTTGGGGTTAGTTGCATTATAGTAAATTGAATTTTTTTTGGTTTGTGCCATTGATTGGAAAAAATAAGATTTAATTTCATTTCACTTTGCGCTCTAATTTCAATGTAACATTTAGTGTTTCAACTAATTAACCAATTAATCAAGAGCGTAATCTGGATTAATTGATAATAAATATGATAATTAGTTGCAGCCCTAGTAATCCTTTGAGTTCCAACAGCCACACACATTTTTATTTAGAGTTTTGACACTCATGTCCATATTCAGTTTTTGATATTATGTTTGTCTGCACTGCAGATAACAGTAAAAAAACTCACCTTTTAAAATAAGAAAGAAAGAAAGATGGACAGACGGATGGATTGGTGTGGATTAATAGCAGTTGTGATATCAGCAGTGGACTTTCTGTCGATGTTGATATTTTCTGTGAATGAAAATGTAGCGACGGCAGCTTTCTTTCCTACCACTCTATTTTCCTTCTTTGTGGATGTTAGTGTGTGTTTGTGTGCATGTGCATGTGCTTGTGTGTGAGTGTGTGTGTATGTGTGCGTGTGTGTCTTGAAGTAATGCTGATAGCCAGAGTAAGCTCTGGGAATTTAATCTCAGCAGAGCTATGCTGTGCTCCCCTGATAACTAAACACACACACACCAGTGTCTCTAACACAGCCTCATCATCCTCTCATTCACTTTAACTGCAAAGTGTTTTAGCATTGCTCTCTCCACTCCTCAACAACTGCTGCTGCAGTGCCCCTTAGCAAGGCACTGAACCTGCAGTTCAGTAGGCTGCGGACACAGCAGATGCCCAGTGGAAATACAGCTTCCTTTCCCTGATGGATGAAGGCTAATAACAAGGTTTATCAAGGGGAAAGTGAACTATTACTGCTGCAAATGGCAACAAGATATTTCAAATTAAAAGCCTGGTTTTCCTTTAGACCGCAATTTATAGGCTCTAATGGTACAATATATATGGAACTGTGATGATAGTTGATTTCCTTTGTTGTATTCATTCATGTTGTGTTATGTAGTACAGTTACATTTAATGCCAGTAAAAACTAAAAGCATTTTCCAGCACACGGCACGGCTGCAGCCAGATGTTGAAGCTGGTCAGTGGATTGAGTTGAACATGTTGAAGTTCCTGTGTTCTGTCGTCAGTGGGAAGAAAGGCTCCAGCCTGCATATGTCATCAAGAGAGTTTCTGGAGCTGCTTCATTGAAAATCTACTGGAGCCTGACTTTGTGGACTCATGCTGCATTTGTGTCTTATGGGAATTACTGTCAGAACAGTTCAAGGCAACGGCTTGGAAATATATTTTAACTCATCTGAAGCCATCAAGGCATTTTAGGCAAAGCTTTCTGTACGTTTTAGTCATTTGCAATCAGCTTTTCCACATTTGATATGCACGGCACTGTGGCATTTTACAGGTCAGATCATATTCTTCATGAGATGAAGAATATAAATTATTTTAACTGTAGCAAATGTCAATCTGACAGTAATTTATTTTGTATTGAAAATGTTTTGTAAATTAAACAGGTTTTACTTATGAGGTAGCTTTATTAGATTCAGTCACATGCGGTGCAATAAATGGACGCATCTGCTGTAACCTGTCCCATAATGCCTTCTTCCTAGCAGACATTTGAACTCATCATAGTAAAAGCACAGGTGTTACTAATAATGTTAACAATATTTTTGTTCCACTCAAGTGAAAAATATCAGGTCCCTTAAACTGGAGCTGCTAAATGGAATTCAACCCTGATCATGTGTCACTCCAGTTTTAACTCAACGTGACATCAGTGTTGGTCTGTGAGCTGCTGTTTTGAAGCCTCCAGTTTTAATTTGTCTGTCGACATCTTGACTTTTTGAAACCAGAAGAAACTGTATTTGGAGGAGAAGGTGGAGCTGAGGAGGAGTGAGGGGTGGATCTGACCTGCTCTGTACTCCATCCTGACTGTGTGGTACAGTCTGTCAATCACACAGTAGCACTTCAAAAATTATTTTGTATTGAAGACTAGAGACTGAGACCACAAACTCATTAGTAAATAGATAATTAATAAATAAATGGATAAATTAATAAATCAAGTGAGAATTATTTTCCCGTAGAGTTCAATACAGTGTCATTCCTTTTTACAACCAATGGAGTTGCCCCCCGATGGTCATTAGATAGAATGCATTAAGACTCTTCAGCATTGAGAGAGAGTCTACATCCGCTTATATACAGTGATTCACATAAATAATCTATTTTTCTTTTCTTTTTTTTGTTGTTGGGTCTCTGAAAATAATTTCGTTTCGAGGTCTAGACCTGCACTATTTGGAAAGATAACATCTGTTGAGAAGTGCTGCTTTTTTTTAATAAATAAAAAATTTACTTGACTCTCTTGACTGAATTTCCTAAAACGTCCTTGTAAGTGTTGAATTCTTTTTTGAATTCTCAAAAGACAAAAATTTACCTAGAATTTATTAAACCGCAGTCGAGATAGTTAAGAACTAAACTGCTTTGTCCAATAGATGAATTTAGATGTTTGTCTGAAGTCTGACTATTTGTTATAGCTAAGTCTAAACCAAGTCTGTCTTTGTGAAACCTGAGTCTCACTCCCATTCCTCCTGCTCCATGCTCCAAATGCTTTAGGCATTTGAGTGATTTAATATCTGTCTATGTATTTATTAGGAGTTTATTATTATTATTATTATTTGTATTAGCTCTCTCAGCACACGTCCTGTTCTATTTGATACATATGGTGAAAGTGTCTTAAACTGAAAGACCCTAAAAATTTCAAACTCTGTCTCACTCAGTTAAACTCTGTTCACCAAGCCACGACTGGGTAAACCCAGTGCAGCCAGCAAAAATAATGAAGTGTTGAAAATAAAATAACTTTACATACAACATTGAACATCTGTGATCTTGTGTTTAAATAAAGCACAAATTGAGCTCTATAATGCATCTCCTTCAAGAGTTTTTGTTCCAGGAAGTGTATGATCCCTGCATTAACCCAAAACCTGTTAGTGAACACAAATACACAATGCTTTACTCATGTTCATAAAACTCTCAAACATGATGGTAAAACTAATGAGAGATTCTGTTTTTGTTTTACTTCAAAGTTTAACCCACGTTGTCATTAGTGACACTTCCACCAGTAATGGAGTCATTCTGACAATTTTCTTTAAAATAATAATTTTATTAATCTATTGCTTCTGGAGAGGAAACAGCGCTGATTATTATACCTTTAGCTCAAGTGGTATTATAAAAAGCCCCCCCCCCCCCTTCAATCTTTGTATTTAACCTGCATTTAACCAGGCAGCTCAATTAGGAATAAACCCTTGAATTCACTTGCAGTGTGTGTGTGTGTGTGTGTGTGTGTGTGTGTGTGTGTGTGTGTGTG
>JANJOY010002595.1:0-11330 GCA_038496675.1 Rachycentron canadum
GCTAAATGAAGATTAATTGACAAACTTGTTTTGAGCCGAAATAAACACTAAAAAGCAAGTTCCCATCTGAGTGCGTGCTCAATTTACAGCCCATTTCTAAGCGCTCTCCAAAACTAGAAAGCCTCCGGAATAATTGCTGGATGCGTCACTTCATGCTCGTAATTTTAGAAACAACTCCCCCATCCCCCGTGTCTGCTAACGCACGTCCACAAATGGTGGAAGCCCCCCCACACTCCTTCAAGAAAACAGGGTTCCTATTTTCTGTGACTGCAGGCTGGCTTTAGGTCATTGTGTCCACTAATATATCAAAGAACAGCTGTCCTAAGGCTCTGTGATGACCAATCACCCCTTCCATCTGTCTCACTCGCCCAATCTCTGCTCTATCTCACCCTATTCAGCTCTATCCTTCCTTGCTTCTATTCCTTGCAATCTCCTTCTCTCCCTGTTTTGCTGGTTCTCCACCTCCCTTATTCACCCAATTCCCAGTGACCATTTTGCATTCCCTTCTGTCTATCCAAATCCCCCAGCCCCTCTGTGCTCCCAGCTTATACTCTCAGCGCACAGACAGCTATGGGATTTGTTGTTTTCTGTTAGTACACACACAAATTAGAGAAACCTCAATACAGTTAACAGCTACGGTTCCCGCTATAGCAGTGCATTTTATGATCACTACACTGCAAACAGTTAATGGCATAACGATTTAAGTATGTTATTTCTCAAGTGTAGTCATATACTAATTAGCTGTGCTGGTGTGAAAGACGTTGTGTCTCATTGTCGAGCTCTGAATTCTGCTGCCTCAGGAATCCACTGAAGTGTTACCATCCAAATGAGCCTCACCGCCCTGCTTCTTAATTGGGCCCTCAAAGGGAGTGGAGGTCTCCTTAATGAGCTGATGAACCCTCAGAGACACAGAGCAGAGGGCCAGTGGACTCATAGGGCCCTGGGTCCCTAACCTTCTTTTCTTGTGGACACACAGGCATGCAAACATACAAACACACACACATACCCACACACACATACTAGGGGCTAATTAGAGCCCATTCACACCCAACACTAATGATCCTGGCTCTTATTCACACACACATTAGCAGGCTGCGTGTTTACTCAAGGGCCTCACAGGCCGCTCCAATGCACCACTCATACCACTCTGCCAACAATAAGGATAGACGTTTGCATGGCCCTCCAACCTGCTCCTTCAGGAGCCAGGATGAGATCTGCTCCTTCTTTTTTCTATACAAACTACTCCATGACTTAGCCGAGTCATTCACAAAGACACTCGTCTAAAACATAAAAACAGAGCCAGAAAGAGAAAGGAGAGGGAGAGGGGTCAGTCAGAGGAGAGCTATAAAAACCACCAGATTTGGACTCCCGTGCGTAGTTGCCCTGTGTGTCTGTGTGCATGTGTGCTGTTTTAAAAGAAAAGATATCGCTGCACCAGCGGGGGCCCCCAGCAACAAGAGTTAGGGCACTCCTGGGTTGGCGGCCTGGGACTGATTTAAGAGTGTGTTTGAAGTGCAGATTACAGATTCTTTGCACCAAATCCCTCCAGGAGTATCCATGGCCCATGGAATCTCTCTCGGGTTTCTTCTCAGGTCCAGCCGTGGCTGCCTGCCCCAGCTTGAAGTCCTCTGGACTGGCCGGAGACAAGAACCAAGGCCGGACACACCAAGAAAGAATGGGACACACATACACACACTGGCTGAATGTTGAGACTAGATATGTTAGAGCAGTCCTGATAACAAAGAGTGACGTGTGTTGATGGTCGTACCTGTCCTAACTGTGTCACCATGCGCATATTCAAAACCCTGTGGCCAGTACATGTGCAGGGGCACAAATGCCTGCAGCAGGAGCCAGAAATAGGGTTGGGATGTCGGAATGATCGACATTCCCACAAAGGGAATTTCAACATGGAGGTGAGAGTCTTCACATGTCCTGCACATATGCAAAGTCCCTCACAGTCAGATTTCTCAGCAGAATCATGACTACAGTCTTTAACTAAAAGACAGTGAGCTGCAGTGTCACCGACGAGCAGCGGGGTGTGTTTGTGTGTCACTTGTCTGAGAGTAAACACCGTGACTACCTAACACCGCTGTGTGCGCTCATACGATCCCTCTGTCTGCATACACTCACACTAGCAGGCTGTACGATCTAAATCCTGCAGAAGTGCTGCAGAACAGAGCTGCTCTGTGCAAGAGTAACCATCAATATGTTGGACAGGGCTGATGAAAAGCAGTTTTGTGCGTCTTGATCACAAAAGCTAATCACACACAAAGGCTGGTACGTAAAGTATTGGATGGTTTCCATGAAGGACCAGCAGTGTGTTAGCTTTGAAGACATGCTAACTCTTCCACCAGCAGTTTGTGACATTCCTGGACGTGTTGTCCACTGCAGCAGCATTGAGTGTGTTCAGTCAGTATGGACTAGCAGGGTGCAGGGATCTGATGGAACAGCCAGTTAAACAAGCATTCGTGAGAAGCAACATAAGCATGCATGCATGCCCTTGAAAATGATTTGTCTATCAGTACTATTTGAGCAACTCAGCCTAATTGGATTTGTAGCTATAAACATCATTTAGTGGGAAAAAACATGTTCTGGGAGAGCTGACATTAAGAGCCACTTGTGAGGGGACATGTTTCATAACAACACATAAGGTCAACTACTTATTTAGCTGCAACAATTGTTGAGTAGTCAAATAATAAAATTGGCTATTTCAAGGGTCAAATTTACAAAACGCAAACAAAGTATAATGGTTACTGTCAAACATCCCCTTAGAATACTTTAATCAAGCTGTTCTGTCCAGATTGAATTCACACACCCACACACTTTCCTTACACTGCCTCTGCAGCAATTTGTTTGGGAATCCAAAGATTTTACCATCAATTATGAAGCAATACTTCATTTTAACCACTCTGTGTCATTTCCCTCTTTTCCTGTAAGAGTCATGCGAATAACGTTCCTTTAAGGCAAGTTAAAGAGCTGGGAAAAAGGGGCTCTTGAAGCAGAGGCCACGGAGGCAGCCCCATGCTGGCCAGCAAACAATGCTGTTTTGGAGAGCCAGAGCACTGGACTCAAATGAAACCTGGTGGGAGGGTGCGAAGAGGGGGAGGCCAAAACTGGACACGTCAGTTATTAGGTCAGCACTGAAGGGAGAAAACAGAGAGCAGGGCAAAAAGGAAGGAGAGCGGGAGGCAGTGTGGTGGTGGGTCCTGAGCTGTATTGGTAAAATGACACTGGCAGAACTGAGGGGTTTCTGCTGCTTCAACCATCAGCCCTCTAGCCTCCCTCTGCCCCTCACCCCCCCATCTGTGTCTTCCACTTGATGATGAAACATTCAGACAGGGCCAGTGCTCATGGTTTAGCATTTCCACAGCTCATGTCAAGGAAAAAGTTTCTCCACTGAGGCATGCACTTTTTCACCTGTGCATTTTTCTAACTGTTTGCAACCTACTGAACACAATGTGCACACTGCTTATTTTCTGAGTAGGGACTCATTGATTCAGGCAAAGTCCAACAAAGTCAAATGAGGCTGCTTGGTGCAATATGCCGCTGTGTAGACAGAAAGTGTGTAGTGTACTCACTATAGGGGACAATAGGACTCAGCATTCTGTGGAGCTGGTCTCAGTAAGGAGGAATGCTGTTTTGTGAATGCCAGCTAAGGTTAGCATCCGTCCGGCTGTAGTCCATCACTGGCATGGGATCGCACTGACAACAGAAAAACCCTGAGAGAGAGGGAGAGAGAGAGGTGAGGCAGTTACAGGCTGCTGCACAATGTCTGGACAAACACTCACATGTCAACTGACCAATCGCACAAGCTCTCACGGCAACACAAACCTAAACACACACACACATACACACACGCACACACACACACACACACAGACACACACAAACACACAGCTCACAATTCACTCAGAGTATGATAGAATTACTAACCAACCTGAGAACGCTATCAGTTTAACAAAAACAGAGTTCACACAATCTCACAAATACACACACTCTAGCCAAATTGACGCACACAAGGGTATTCATTATAGGCAGGCATTAAGCTGATTGTGAAGCTGCGTTCAGCCTCTAAAGAGGGCTTTCTAAATCTGCCTCACAAAAAGACTCATGCATACCATTGCTCTGTGCACTGGGGCAATAAAGAATGCATTCTTAGGACACTAAACACTTTTGGAGCTACGTAAGCAAAGTGCAAAGAAAAAAAAAATCCTGTATTTCGATTTTCAAGTTATCTAAAAAAAATACAACAATAATAATAATAACAATAATGAAAAAAATAATACTGTGTGAGGCATAAAAAATGCTTCAACTATAGAAAATGACTTAATTCAACTAACTGCATTTGTCCATTTTTCAAAAAGGAGGAAAAACAATTTGTATTCTGGTTTGGGTTGTGAATGTCACATTATAATCATGTGTAGATTAAAGGCAGTTTAATCCTCTAGATTTTATTCTTTTATTCTGATATAAAGCACCTCTTAGAGTAGACCCATGAGATTAAAAAAACTGTCTGAAAATGTGTTGTTTTGTTTTTCATTCATCCATTTATTTATTTCTCAATTCAGTGGACCACAATACACAATTTTTATCTGCATTAGTGCCAAGCTGCTTTGTGTAAAAACAGTAATACGTTTTTAAAATCTGAGAACTCTTTATCCACAAATACACATAGCAATCTTTCTGTAAATATTCCAGTCCACCAGTTCATAAAGATGAGGCTATTATAGCAATACAAAAACAATATAACAAACCAAACATCATAAAATCTCAAATATATGCAACAACTTTTAGACACCAGCATTTAACCTAATGCAACATTGTGACATTTACAGCTTTTGCAGATTGTTGGAGCACTGTCAGAAGCTCTATCTGTCCTGGCATGTGTAAAAACAAACAGCAAGGCAGCTACCAATGTACATTTCCTCCTGTAACATTCATATGGAAGAGAAATTACGCAATGACCATACGGCTGTCTCTGGACACCAGCAGGCTTCACATACAACACTGCCTCTGACTATAACCCCCTCTGCTCTAACTGACAGTCAACTTTTAACACTCAGCCCAGAATAACTAACTACACAACAGCAGCAAACCACAGCTTCCACTTAAAGCAAACACAGTTCTGTCCCTGCACAGTTCAGAGAGAGGCTGAAAGGACAAGGCAGAGTGAGGAGGCTTGGTTTGCTCTGGGAAATGTCTCATGGTCAGTGGCCAAAGAGGAGCGCTGCTGCAACATGCTCGGCTCTGCTCCTCTTTCAACTTCAGCAGAGCCAAGTCAAACAGCAGGGAGAGCAGCGGGCTGACAGCAGATCAGCACAGAGATGCAGAGAAGACAGCCTTACCTATTCATGCCTGCATGTCCTCCATCAGATCTGAAAGCACAAGGATAATCCCTGGAGTAGACCAGACCTGTGTGTGTGTGTGCACTGCTATGCTTTTATTCAACATATGGGACACAACTCCACACTCTCTCTCCCTCCCTCCCTCTCTCTACCTCTCTCTCTCTCTCTCTCTCTCTCTCTCTCTGGCCAGTGACAACAGAGTGAGCACTCAGCTCCCCTCCCCCATGGATCTCCCATCCCCCTCTCCCTCCCCTCTTTCACTCTCTTTATGCTAAAAGTATTTAAGTGGGGAAAGAGAGAGAGAGAGAGAATGAGGGGAGGGCAGCAGGGAGGGAGGGGGACTGACCAATCCTGCTCTCAAGGGGAGAGGGGGTGATCGCACAGAAGCCTGGACACAGAGGACAGTGGAGAAAGAGTTTTTTGGTTGGAGGGAAATGACCAGAGTAAGTTTGGTTTGCCCCAGGAGAATTAAACAAGAGGTGAAGGAACAGTGGTCAGATTGTGGCGAAAACACACTGAGCAACAATCTCTTATTTCTCCTCTGACTCATTAAAACAGACGACCAACAAGTTACTTGAAAAATGTGCTTAATTACTTATTTCAAAGTAAATGTGTCACTTTCACTAATGGATCAAAAGCAGAAACAATGCAGTATTACTTGTTAGATAACCATTTTGTTCCTCACCTCAGCTCTGTGGAAGATGCCTTCCAAGCTGCCACACCCACATGTCAAAACCTCTGCAGGCAACACCTTTAGAGAGCAAAAACAAGACAATGTGTTCAGCAAGCAGCCAGCCTACAGTTTGGAAGTATTTACTGATTAACAACCAGCTCCACCCCTGATGACTGCACTCCAGTCACCAGCACCACATAAGGCCTGTTCTCTTACAGCCCTGAACCAACACCATCACTCAGACAGCATCCAGGATGGTCTTCCCCCCAGGACCCACACATTTGAGCTTCTGTGTCACTAATAATTTTTGTGAAAGGACAGATGCTGAAGTACAAACTCAACAAGAACATGCAATCTTCCCAACTATATGAAAAAAAAAAAAACAGCAGCAGCAGCCTAGTGCAAAGTAACAACTAAAGTAATGACAAAAGTCATCTTTGAAGTGTCCTCAATGCAACAGCCGATGGAGGGAAACCACCTCTTCATTTAGTGATATTGTTGTAATATAATTCTTGGCCGTTTCCATGATTTGAAATGCTTTGCCTTTCATGGATAAGACTTCTCTTGATTGTTGTTATTTGTGTTTTACTTTACACCGGTCTGACATTTTTTTCCTATAAGCTTCTTGATCTGATTACATTTTTTCTAATGACTTTCCTATAATTCCTACAATAAATTTTCTGAGTAAAATGATGGGTTCTAGGTCGAAGCCACTGGGGCTACTCCTCTCAGAAAAGCCAATGAGTTCACTCTGTCGTAAAAGCAAAAACAAAACCCTACAATTCGTGAATTTAAGCTCACCAATGGCCATCAAGTCAAGAAGGGAAAACATGCAAGTGAGAGTGAAATAGACCAAGTTTCCAGCCAAGATAGCAAACAAGCCGATCCCTCGGAGGAGTTGAAGACTGCAATTATGTTCTTAACTTCAAGTTGTGTTCCCTCATACTTCTTGGCTGATTTCTGTCATTCACATCAAAACATCCAACAGCTAAACAGCAAATTCTTCCAGTAAACTTTACAATAAACAGTGTTAAGTATATTTGGCATTTTTATGATTCTATATTCGTGTCACTCAAAAATGAGCTCTTCGCACACAGCTGTCGGGCTGTTTTTAGCGCCACACTGAGGGCCACATGTTCCAGTCATCTCCTCCTGTTACACGGAGCCGGTCCTCCAGTCGAGCTTCCCTGCCACACTTCTGCACAAGCTACAGGATACCACCCACACACGCATACACACACACACACACACACACACACACACACACACACACACACACACGCAGTTCATCACAAGTGAGCACACAGAGTGAGCAGCCCAGCTGAAAATAGAGAGGGACATTGTGATTGTATGTTTGGTGTCCAGCGCATCCCATGCCCTTCATCATGTGACAGTATTATGAAAAGTATTGGTTCTCTGAGTAGCCCAGATGCCTACTGACATGAAATGACTCATCCTGTACTGCAGATAGATAGTTCATAATATAGTCCAGTAACATATTTTACCACATTTATCATTAAAGGATTGTTCTGGTTTATAACAACTTTAGTCTTATTTTATAGTTTGATCATTTTTAACAATAATCTTAAACACTGTTTTGTCAACATCAAAATAAAATGTCAACATCACAAAAAAGTTAAAAAAAAATAAAATAAAATAAAAAACATGGGCAATGTGATTCTCAGACAGGTAAATAAACCTCCATGTCAGCCACACTCACATTACAAACATCCATCAATTTACCAACCAACCTCCTGGTTCAACTTTGAGCAACCTTGGTATCATGAGTTTGATGCTGGCTCCTTTTTAACTGATCTGATCACCTGACCGCTCATGTTTCTTGCCCCGTCTGGCTTTCTCGTATCAATGTCTACCTGCAACAAAAGGTATAAGCAACGACCCAAACATCAAAAACAGGACCAAGTTGTAATAGATCGTAATTACCCTTTAAACACATGGCCTCTGAGAATCCTCTTTTGTAAGACATGTGGGTTGAGCTATTTTAGGAGATGCCCCAGTGGTCAGTGACATGGCTCAAATTGGAATGTAGGGCAATAAACCCATTGGAGGAAACACTGCAACTCATTAGAGTGGTTACAAAACTTAACACACCCAGTGAGTCCCAGTTCAGAACCACAATTAGACTCCTTAATGTTTTCCCTAATATGGCATCCTCAATAGATTTGCTAATGGTGTCTCTGTGGGGGGTTAGGTGAGGGTATGGTTGAGTAGGGATGTTGAAAGCAGACAACTCCGGCGCTCTCTCTATTACTCTATTGCCTTATTAGTGCTGAGGCAGCAGTGTGTGGACCCAGGCAGCATGCTGAGCCCAGCACTACTGAAGCACAAAGACTTCAGGGCCCCAGGACACGAGATGAGCCAAAAACTGAGAAAAATAAGAGAGTTTCCATGAGACAGAGCAGGTAGGCGTGGAAAGACCAGATCTTGTGCCACATGAGCAAGTTTGACAGGTGTCAGTCTGGAAAGTCCTGCCCGCCTTCTCTGACTCACATTCAGATATTTCTGCCCATGTGTAGGAGCTCAGGCTCAACAGATGCTCGGAGGACATTCAGTCCAGTGGACACTGGGGGACATGGGTTACTGTCAGGACCAAGAAGGCTGCAGAGGTGCCTGGTAGTTGGAGGTTAATAGAGAGATATGAGAAGCAGACAAAAGAGCCATGGCAGGCTGAAAATGATTCCTGAATGGACAGAGGCCACAGGTCAATGCGCTAGTGTTTGACCTCATACTCCGGGGCATGTCAGCTCAACACCTCCATTCAGCAGGTTGTTCGCCCAACGATGAACTGTGTCAGTGTGTCAGCTGGTTTCATCGAGCCAAACTGATGAATCAGGTTTACATTTAATTTGGTTAAATGAAAATCTGCATGTAAAAGGGCCCACAGGGTGATTAGCTAAGCAAGATACCATGTTTAACATACATGGGGACATGGAGCCAAAGCAGCGGTCTACTTTTAATGTAGACTTTCTGCACTCACACCTTAAGGCACCTACAGAACAAGATTTCAGTAATCTGTTAGGTTTATTGTGAACCACACTGTTTAACGTGGCTGTAATAAACTTAAAACAATATTGAGTTTGATGTATGTAGACTGTGCAATGAAGGCACGCAGTGAATCACAGGCTACTACACAAGAACACTATATACAAGAATAAGCCGTCATCAGTGTACGTCGTTCAACTGCGACACTAGAGTGGTAAACAATGTGCAACAGTGCAGATATCATCTGATTATGAAAGGCAATAAAAAAGTAATAATTCATGTCACTGACAAGATTCAGTCAATTCATCTGCTCTGAATGTGGTGGATCGACCAGTGAAGGAGAAGATCAAAGACGGGACCGGAGTCAAGGTGAGGGCAGTTGCCAAGTCATTTGACGTGTTTAATGCAAAGCCAAATTTTAGGTGATTTTATCTTTATTCATCTTTATTCATCAGACCCCTTAAATTTAAAATGGGTTGTGAAATAATTTAAGTAGGTGTAATTTAGATTTTAGATTAGATAAACTCAATGACAGAAAAAACATCACAGAAGAAAATTCAGAAAAAAGGTTAAAAGGTATAGTTTTTTGTTGGGGACATTGTTGGGGGCTGTGTGTGTCTGTCCTCATTGTAAAATCATCAAAATTTTGGATGAATGACAAATTCATAAACAGAATACAATAAAAATAATCATTTAATATATTCTCATTTAGCCAAATATCTGGAAATTCAACAAGTACAGATTTTTTTAGCAAATTTATAAATTTCACACATTTTTTTCAATCAATCATTTCATTTAGTCCTTAAAAGTTGTGATCATGGTAACATTTCCAAAATTGTTATCATTATAATTGGAAATTCCTCTGTATTCACTGGAACTAGAATAAATTGCTTGTAAGTATTTGTTTGAACCAGACAAAGGCTCATGATCATGTGCATGTGTGTCCACATGATCAGGGCTGGTTTGTTTTAGTTTTCAGTCGATCACATTACATGCCTCATACAACTAAAAAAATAGAAATAACCAAGGAAGATGTATAAATGTAAACACTTCAACCAGTGACATTTCTGTTGTTTGCATCTTGCGTAAAAAAAAATACATTTGCCAGTCTAATGTTGTAATTTGCAAATTTGCAAATTAGTTGTGTATGAAATGCAAATTTTATACACAACTAAGTTTTAGTTACCTACCCTATTTTTGACTAACAACTGGTCTGGTCTTTATCATATTTCAGCATTTACAAGAAATTGTCTTTTGTTGATTATTAAAATCCTTAAACACTGAAGAAAGTTGTAAAAATGTTTGTAGATGTCTAGAAAGAACAAGATTATTAAGACCAAATGGCAATTATCTTCCCAGTAGACATAAAAACAAATGCATGTGATTTACTCTAAGGACCCCAGGCACCGTAACTGGCACTGTAGATAACCATTGAGATTTAAGACTGAAGTTGAAGGAATCTATAGGCTCTGAGCAGCTAAATGGATTGAGTGGACCAGACCGTAGGTATGAGACTTAAGGTCTGACCTCAGGAGACTAATTGCTTCCAGGACTGTGCAGACGCCCCTGGACCAAAGCGCTATTTAAGGGAAACTATACACCCAAATTCAAACATGTAGGCCTGCAACCAGTGAAAGATACAAGACAAATTTTGCACAATTTCTATTACAAAATGCATATGTACATACATGTAAATTTTGGTTTTCACCCTCCTGTGACACCGTCTCAGTGCTCAATGAGGCACAAGTTAGTGTTTGAGGAAACAGTGTAGAAAAGCTATCCAGTGACACAGCTGGGAGTTAAGAGTTCACACTTTGCCTGCATTGAGGAGTGTGTGCAAGGATTATTTGTGCTTTGATATGCTCACAAATAATCCACAAATGTGCATGTGTGCGCGTTGATAATGATCAGTTGCAGGCTCCCAAGGTTGACCAATAACATTTCATTAGAGCACAGGAGCGAGTGCTTGGGTTTTGGCTGAGATTAGGGCAGAGAGAGAAACTCTACCCCTGCCAAGCAGTGGAGGAAGGGACAAAATGTGTGTGCCTAAGAAAGAGGCGGACAGGAGGAGAGGAGGAGGGGAGGGGGGGTCTGTAGGATTATTAGTGGGAGGTTCAGCTGTTTATTATTCCAATTCTATCTCTAACAGCTGAAAATTGGAGAATTAGGCAGCAGCCCTGGGTAACCTGGGGATCAATGCAGAGGGGTTAAACCCTGTGGCATGGCTCCACACACTGACAGCACTCACAGATACTGATGCAGCACACACACACACACACACACACACACACACACACACACACACACAC
>JANJOY010002601.1:0-12275 GCA_038496675.1 Rachycentron canadum
TTGTCTGAACTTCAAATCTGTTCCCCTTTGATCAATGCACAGCTACCCGAAGGCAGTGGAAAGCTCAAGCTGAGCTCTAAAAACAATTTTTTTTATTCCTCTTCTCTCTAGTTTGAAAAAAATCTTCGGAAAGTGGGGATTAAACCAGGGAAGGTGTTACACAGTAATATGTACCAGATAAAACAGAAAAAAATCTTGCCTCAGCTAGGCTACAGTTCGGAGCTGCCACAAAGACATGTTTGCACAACGCTGTGCAACAGGGACAGATTAAAGATTAATAATAACGCATTTGAATTTGGATAAACTGCACCTTCATATGCAGATTTGTGTATTTAACATGGTCTCTAAAAAATATATACCTCAATCTGTCTTCACGTAAGACAACGTAAACAATGGGAGAAAGTTAGTTAAGATTGTGTTTTACCCCTGCAGCCTTGTCCCTGAGGGAAAAGCCTTGTTAACAAGACTCTACAGGATAATAGGTCTGTATCATTTAAAATACGATCATCAATCACATAAGATCAAGGCAAGGTAATTTTATTTGTATAGCCCATTTTTACAAATAGTTTGTCTCAAAGGGCTTTACATAGCATCATAACAACATCCTCTGCCCTTAGACCCTCACATCGAATGAGGAAAAACTCAAAACAAAAAAAACCCTTTTAACAGGGAAAAAAAAGAGAAACCTCATGGTGAGCAACAGAGGAGGGATCCCTCACCCAGGACGGGCAGACGTGCAATAGATGTTGTATACAGACAAGAAAACAGGTAACAATACAGGATATACACAGCATGGAAATGGTGTGCAGGAGCTATTGAAGGCAGTTTCTGGTGGGAGGGAAGGCAGGGAGAGTCAGGCAGCTTAATGGGAGTAGTGGGTGGTAGACTGGTTCCTGGGAGGGAAGGGCAGGTCGGTTTAACAAATCAGAACATTTTTCACATTCAAGAGTGACAGTGGGTTTTCTTGTGGATGGTTTTGAGATATTCTGAAGGGCCAACATGTAATACACTCAGTGCCCTGTGTTGTTTGGAGCTCACTGAATATTCAGAGCATGAAGCATGACCATCCCCTTTCAGACAAAACAAGTGGGCGATTTAGACAAGCATCCCAACAAATGAAGCATTATGAGTGCCACTCCCCAGGGATATAAAAAGAGAGTCCAGTGTCTTTGGCACGTCGCTTATGTATGACAGCAACCTTGGTGAGAAGTTGTAGAAAAGTAAATGATTAAACGCTTTTAAGTCATAAAATGATTAACAAACCGACACCTGCAGGTGCATGTGCACGTTTGTACTAGTATTTCCTCTAGTGTTCATCATGTCTCTAGCTGGACTTTTACTGGCTCATTCAATCAGCAGCCAGTGCATCACAGCTGGACTGAAATGGGAACACAACAGCTGGATAAACTGCTGCTGTATTATTAATATTTTGAAAATAATGAAATAAATGAATGTAGCAGGCAGCTCAAGCATTTTGCTGAACTTGATTAACACAAAATCTGCAGTAGTTTCTCAGGGAATCTTAGTCTAAATGTAAATAATAACAATAATAATAAGAAAGGAAAAGTAGGAAAAGTTTTTAGTCACGTGCTTATATAGAGTCGATTAAATCACACCAGGAGCAAAGTTTCAGGTGCACTAATAATGAAGTCAACCTGAATGTCTGTTACCTTCCTCAGCAGTTTCAACACTTCAGCCGCTTGCTCCATCTTCTGCTCCCGGAGAAGCCTCTGGATTTCCCGGATCCAAGCCACACGTCTGACATAAGGGCTGTGGTTGTTTTTCCGCAGCATCCGTGGGAGCTTGTCGGACTTGAGCATCAAGGAGGTAAACAACAAGTCTCCGCCGCCACTTCTCTCGCCTTCTCCGGGGAGGTCATTTCTCTGCCGCCGCCTCTTGGACAATTTGCTGTCAAAATCGAGACTTCTCTGTCTGGTCAACTTAGAGCCCATCACTCCTGAGAGGATGTGTCGGTGGTGGTGAGAAGGATTTTACAACATGCAGCCAAAACATCACACTTAACTTGCAGCGAGATGTGCCGAAATACATCTACCCTCAGGAAAATAGTGTTTCAAAGTTTCAGGCTTCGTCGGACCCGTGAGGCATCGCCGTAATAGTGTGTGTCCGCCATGGCTCGGTCTCGTCGTCCCCTGCTTGCACCCAGTCCATGCACTGCCTGAGCTCCTTGGCATCCTTTGCTTTACTCGGCGCTGGTGCGATCCTCAGCCAATCAGATCACGATCCTCCGCACAGCCCGAGAGTGAGACTCAGGAGAGGAAACTGCTCTCAGCTTAGTTTTCATTTCTGACCCCACATCATAACACACAGGATGTTGGTTCAAGTCAATCACAGAAAGACCCAATGCTGTGTCATTATAGATGGATGGATGGATGGACGGACTGACAGACAGACAGACAGACAGACAGACAGACAGACAGACAGAGAGATAGATAGATAGATAGATAGATAGATAGATAGATAGATAGATAGATAGATAGATAGATAGATAGATGCCTCCGATGAGTAATAACAGTAAATCTCCTCAGCCGAAATTGCAAAAGAGACTCTAACGGAAATGTACCCATCAGCTGTGCAGACTGTGAGCTAAACTATTGGATGGCCATTAAATCAATAACAATGTTGATTAAGCCCACACACATGGGCTGATTGACAGATCTAATCGCTGCTGGATAAACATGACCTGCAGGTTTGAATAGACCTAGAGGTGCTATCCCTTGACCTGACAGTAAACTGTGATACACAGTTGGGTGTGGGTACAAGTGGAGAAGACTTGAAATGCTTAGTCTTTAAGACTACAACACATGCATTTATTGTTACATTACTAATTGGTATCCCACCATGACCTGGATGTCTGAGGCTTTTTGGAAAGATCACAATTTTTTAGGTTTTTTTGCTCCTGTTCATGATGGCTACTGAAAGGTCCCTTGCTTTCAATTTGAGCAATGGGGAAAGAAATCCACTCTTTGTTATGTGCAAAAAGTTATTCAGAAGACTTTGCATCCCCATCAATTAGACCAGAAGCATGTCATGAAGAGTTCCTATACTTTTCCTCCAGTATAAACATGAGGTTTGGTGACAGCAAAAGACTCTAAAATAATGTAAACCTCTCTTTTAACAGGTATATTTCATACATTCATCAATGAAAGCAAAAGAAAAAAAGTGCAGTATGAATTAGATGTACCTTTAGGCAAAGGGATGTTGACATCAGAACAGACACAATTTACAGACAACATACTAGCAATGCTCATTTCTTCTTTATTGTGTTAACCATAATCAAAACATAGGCTCCATCTCCAGACAGACACTACCCACACTGTGACTGGGTTTAATAGGTAATACCACCTCCCAGACTAAATGCAGAGCTATGGAAGCAGTGGCGAGCTCTGTGCTCTGGAGAACAGAGTCCAAAGTTCTTCTGCTTTTGAATAGGTTGTTGAGTCTTAGAGAAAAAAAACCCAATTCTCATCACCATAAAGTTTTGGGATTTATGAAGTGCCACTATAACAGTTCCTCCACTCTGCATATGGGTCTATACCATGACAGCATCATCACTGCTGATGGCAGCAGACAGGAACTTCAGTGGTTTGTGAGCGCAAAACCAGGGAAATTCAAGGTAAATCATAGGCCTGGTGTGAGAATAATTGAGGCTGACTCTGTCTCTCACTCTTCATGGTGGTTGCTGGTGGTTGCAGGTGAGCTGGTCGTCCTCTGTATTGTGTCATGGCTGAAGCCAGACATATTTTCCTTCTCTCGCCTCTTGGATAGGATTTGATTCATAGACCAATATTTACAGCTATGGGGTTTGTCACTTCCTATCAGGCTCTGCCATGTGTTCGTATACCCAAAGTAACTGGGTTTACAAAAAGGAAAAAGAATAAGTCAAACAAAAGCTGATTTGTCAGTAGTACAAGTAGACTTTTCTGAATTTTGCACAATAAATGAAGAACAAAGAACCGCCCCCAAAGGAAAGACAAAAAAAAAAAAAAAAAAAAAAACAACAACAAAAAAACTTCTGTGTCCTCTGAATAAAGGCAGAAATAAAGAATACAGTTCAGCACAGAATGTGATACTCAGGTCAAGATTTGGCTTATATTATTATTTATTCATCTATGGTCTAATATACATTATTATGGGCACAATATTCTGTATTAAAACCCTTTTTCATGCAATTATGAAATTAAACTTGTCAGCTGCAGCCGGTCAGGAGGAGCCTTTAGCTGCAATAATCTTGTGAAACAGAAGATGGTAAAACAGAAAAAGAGCCATCAAGTGTTCATTTAAATAAAACAATACTCTGTACTTATACTATTATGATGATTAGTCATTTTTCAGGTTGCAGTTGCCCAGATGAGTGCACTATTTTCTTACATACCTTACCACTCCATATGTTTCTTTTTGCCGTGGAGCTTTGTCACTAACTATGGATATTTGCTGCAGCTGTGAAAACACAAACATTAACTGTTAATGTTATCACAGCTGGAATTGTCCAATTCGGGAACTGAATGAACAGAACAGAGTCTGCATTTATGGTGACTCCTTTGACGGTGGAGTCACTATCAGAAATGTAGCCACAACTTTTTGGCTTTTGAAAGCTAAATTGTACAGTAATACACATATAATGTCCTAGTAGAAAGATTTTCTCCAGCAGGATATGATATGAATATGTGCAATGTGAACAATGTCAAAAAAAAGAAAAAACCTCTGCTAACCTGAACAACCTATAACCTAGACATAGACATAGATAATTTGATTGGGAAACAAATTCAAGGTTGACTTTCAGGGCTTCTTCTCTGATTGCATATGCACCACTCTTCAGGTCATCTGAAGTGCTCTTTTCTAGCACTTTGTGTTTTTTTTGTGTGTGTGTTTCTTGGGGGTGGTGCAGTCTGGAAGCATCAGACCCTCAATTCAAAAGGGACAGTGGGTTTAGGGTTTAGGGTTTCTATTACCTTCAATGATTGGCCTGTAAATCCCATGTCAGAGTTGAGAAAGTTATCTGTCCTGTCCCTGTTGCCCTCCACCTATTGGCCTGTCTGCTTATTTTACTGACCCTACTCATCCAGCTCTGCACCCCTTCACACACTGTTCCCCTGCAGTTTGTTCTTCTTTTCTCCCCTCATGGCAGATGCGATCTTCTCCCTGAAGCCCTGAAAGCCTTCAATTTCCTGGTGAGGAGGCACTTTATTTAAAACTTAAGATATCAAAGGTTTTGTGAGCAGTCTTACAAAATCCAATATCTGTGGTAGGGTTGCATTACATTAGACCTGTGAAACCAGGCCCTACTTTATCATTTTGTGTTGGCTACCTGGAGTCATATGTCATCTATTTGAAATGAACCACCAGAAAAGTTTAGCTACTACCAGTTAATGTTTGTCACAGATAGGTTTAAGTATCACTCTAGATAAAGAACCATTCATCTGGTGGGTTGTTGTTGTTTCCTCTGAGTTTAAAGGTCATGCAATTGCTCCATGGTAGCTTGAGAAAGTTATGTGAAGACTGAACACAGATGATTAATTATTTAAGTGATAACTTAAATATCAGCTCAAGTTGTTTCGTGTGTCTTTATGTGCACTTTCCCCCCACCCATCGGCACCCTGTGTTAGGTGTTCTCATGGTGGGATGGGTTAAAGTTTAATGACTTTGTAATAGTTACATATTGAGAACCACCGTAAGCATATTACCTATCAGCTGCTGCAGATTGTGGCAAACACACTCAGTGAACAGCCTGTTAACGAGGCCCCCGGGAGAAACCAAGGTAAGATAGAAAATAGTTTTACATGTTTGGAAAGATTCATCATAAACGTTAAGGTGGTATAGTGTCTGAGGGAAATGTAATCTGAAACACACAAATATTGAATAAAAAAATTTCCACGTTGAAAATTTTATTTTCAACTTTAAATTGTTGAAGCAACTTGTGAAGGCAGGTGATACATTTGTGTAAATGACTGTTATGTTTCAAAGCAGCTCTTGTGCTGTTTAACTGTTTCAATTCACTTGCCTGTTACATAATCTGGTTTTATTCCCTTGACAGATGAAAGAATCTACATGACCGTAGGCTTTAGATTTCAGAGGAATTATTAAGATAAAATACTCCAGGTTTTTTCTTTTTTTTTGTCTTATTGGCTGCAGAAAGTAGAGTCAGGATGATGACCTAACTGCCTCACAGTAAAATCATGTCACATATATTCAGATTCACTACTTTACTTTGTTAACAGAATCCTTTAGATGTTTGTTGGCTACATTATTTTAAATACAGCTCAGTAGGTTTGATTTACAGACACAGAGCAGTACATTATTTTTTTTTATCCTTCCATTAAATCTACCTTTATTTGTTGATTCTGGCAGGGACGTTTAGAAAGTAAAAGCTTGATGTCTGACATGAGGTTGTCTAGAGCCTTTAAGTAAGCAAATATTGAACAATGTAAATTCTTGAGTGTTTGCCCTGTAGCATGATAAGCAGCGTGGATTTAAGGATGCCAGCAGAGGTGAACTGCACTTACTTCCAACCTGGAAGTTAAACAATTTATAGAGAGAGGTGGGGCTGTAATGCTGCCCACGGGGCAGACACACATGCAGACACAAACACACACACTCAGCTGTACTTACCTTGGCTACACATTTTTAGTCATGGAGGCATCACTTGGAGATATTGTGCTGTTGGTGTTTGGGTGACTGCAGTTGTCTACATTGATCTTCATTTGTGGTGCATTACCTCCAATAGACCATAATACATTTTGAACACTATTGTATAAATACAGTTTTTGTATTGGAATTTTTCATTGTCTATTTAAATAGCAATAAGCTGATTTTAGGCTTCTGTCCTGTTAGGCAGAAAGTGAATACAAAAAATCTCTGTTGTGAAATCCACATATAGAATAATATGTTTGTTTAGTTTATATCAAGGTAAAAGGATTTTTAAAATAATGTTTTGATCATTGATTTGCTGAATAGATGTAATATGTCTAACCTTCTAGATACTTTCATACATTTTAAGATACAAATGATAAATTTTTTTTCACTCAACAGGCCTTGAATAAGTTATTATTGTTCCCAAGCTATAAAAATGGTCAAGAAGACGATAATTGTAGCACTGACGATGCTGCTGTTGGCATCAGTTGCCACCTTTGTGGGTGTCTACTTCGGTGTGGGAAGGAGGAGGCACTCAGGTGAACAAATGTACCACAAGGCAGCTGTGGCAGCAGATGCTGGACCGTGTTCAGAGGTCGGCAGGTGAGTGCTTGCTTCTGCAACTAAGGACACTAGTTGCATTCATAACCACACACACTCACTCATAAATTTTTTTTTTAGTTTATTTAAATACTTACTCACACCTTGCCTGAACAAGGTGTTGAGATCTGTAAAACCTAATCCTCCTCCTCTTCCCTCCCTGTGTTTGTGTTATTTCACCACAGAGACATACTGTTAGCTGGGGGCTCTGCAGTGGATGCCACTATAGCTGCTTTATTGTGTGTTGGACTCATGAATGCTCACAGTATGGGCATTGGAGGAGGACTTTTCTTCACCATCTACAACGCAACAACTGGTACTCCCTCACATACACGTCCACCACATAGCACTCTGCTTGTTAACTTTTCCATTGACAAGAGCAAACCTATATAACTTCCTAATTGATATGGATCCCAATTGTATTCTCTAACTTGTGACCTATGTACAGGTAAAGTTGAGACCATTGATGCCAGGGAGACTGCTCCACGCAATGCAACAGAGAACATGTTTGGAAACAGTACAGACTTATCCCAGAAAGGTAATGTTTAACCTTTACTATCAGAACTGAGGGAAGGGAAAGGAAAAGGAAGTGTTATCATGGAATTAAAAGACCTTGTGAGAGACAAAAGAGACATTCGTGTTTGGTTGTACAACTATACCAAGCTCAAAACTCAAATTTAAGAAATAAAGTGAATACTATGGGCAGAAACTGCACCAGGATTAAACAAAAATGTCCAAACAACTCATGAAGTAATAATGTAAGGCTTTGTTTTCTTGGTTTCTGTGGTTGGTAGGAGGTTTATCTGTTGCTGTACCAGGGGAGATTCGAGGATACGAGGTGGCACACAGGCGACATGGTAAACTGCCTTGGAAAGACTTGTTCCAGCCAAGCATTCGTCTTGCAGAAAAAGGTTTTCCTTTGGGTAGGGCACTTGCCTCTGCATTGTCCAGGCATAAGAAAACCATCATCAAGGACCCAGCTCTGTGGTGAGAGGCAACAACCAGCTGCGTCTACTGAGTGTCTAGTCATTAACCACAGTGTTTGATGGTTTGAAGGTAACTTAAAACATTGTTCATCACCATCAAATGATCATTATCTCTCTTTCAGTGAGGTGTTTTGTGGGAAAAATGGTGACGTCTTAAAAGAAAATGAAACCATTACATTTCCCCAGCTTGCAGAAACCTATAAGAAAATAGCTGAAGAGGGTCCGGATGCTTTCTATGACGGACCACTGGCTCAGAAACTTGTCACAGATATTCAGGCTGCAGGTAGTATTTCTCTTTTTTTGCCCCAGAAGCCTTGTATATTTTGTTCATATAGACAGTCTTCATATAACCTGATAGTACTTTTATTTATTTAAGTAGGACATGGATAAGCATAGATTACATAACCAAATAATACATCACATCATATATGATATTATTTATAGAAAAGCTGATTAAGTGAACTGAATTTATTCCTGCTGCAAATAATCACAGCTTCCCACTTTTGTGATTTATGGTGAAAAAGTTGCCAAATTGATTCATCTTTTTAATCTAGGCTTCGTTTTACAATCAAAAGAGCTATTTGTGCAGATTAGAGTTTTCTGTACCCACAAAGCAAAAGGACATTATCATCATCATCATTCTTCTGACTGGCAATATCACTAAAAGTAATTTGCTGAAAGGACTTCAGGATATGTAATGAAATATATAACAGGCGCCTCCTTCTGCACATCTAATTTCCATGGTAAGGAGGATTTGTATTTCCAATTCTGTACAAGTGTGCATTCATCGTGTTTGTCTGTGTTTAGGCGGGATCATCACAATGGAGGATCTGAAGGATTATAAGACTGTCTTGGATGAAAATCCTTTAAGGGTGAATGTGGGGGAGTACATCCTGGCTGTTCCCAATGCCCCCGCTAGTGGCCCTGTGCTCTCACTGATATTAAACATCTTGAATGGTAAGCCTGGATGCTTTGTCCAAAAAAACATCATGAGTGGGAGAGAATGTGCTTTCATGTGAGCTGCCTTCACTTTGTCAGTCACCCTCACAGAGAGGACTCATCTGTGAGCAGAAGGTTGATCCACAGTACAATAAATCTACTCTTAGAATAAAAAGCCTCGTCGACATTAAGTTAACTAAGAATACCTTGAACAATTTTGTGAAGCACTATTTTCATCCGTTATGACTCCAGCAGATCAAATCATTAAGGTTGTAAACAAAAACTGAAAATTAACAAATAATGTTCATATTAGTGGATAAAAAATGTTACCAAAAATACAACAGCATTGCTTGTTGTTGAATTATGTAAAATGACAGTGACCTAAATAGTGGATGTGTATATTTGCTGACGAGTGACCTCTTGTGCTCAAAACAAATGGCAGAAGATGCAGAAGCTCAAACTCTGGTCTAACAGCCAGTGTTGGTGTCTTTAAACCAGGATTATAATCTTTCCCCAACCTTTAGCATTTTAGGTGGTAACATTGGTCAGTATCTTCACAGATATCCATCTATCCATGATATTTAACATGGTCGCAAGCAGGTGATTCTGCTTTTTATGTTGCATCACCAGCATCACCGTCAAAACTTATCCAGAAAAATAAAATCATGTCTATACTGTCTATAGATTTGCACCAGTTTGCTACAGCAATTCATCACTTCCAGGTGAAGTGTGTCCAGTGTCCAGTGACTTTGGCCTTTCATCTATTGCCTTCAGTGATGATATGTGGTACAAACATCATCATTCACCACAGGACAAATGATCATTTTGGTAATCACACTGGTGATCCATCTTGTGCCACTGGGAGATAAAAATACAAAGATGCTAACACACTAAACCAAGATGGTGGACATGGCAACCATTCCCTGCCAAACAGCAGCATCATCATTAGCATGTTAGCATACTGATGGTGATATTTAGCTCAAAGCACTGTGCACTTTAGACTCCACTGACCATGACTTTCCCCAACTAAGGCTATGGTTGATATGACATGACATGTGGACATGATGATGTGATATGATATGTTGTGATATGATATGATGATAAGACACTGACTGTTAGGTAGTGCCACTTTTTCTCTAGTGCCACTTTATTCTAGTAGCAACAATATGAAGTTTATTACATACTTCTTTGTTTGAAGTTAAAAACCATCTAAAGATAATTGCTGTCTGTATTATCACACCAGAGAGGCCTCAAGTCTGTAACCAAGTTCATGTACATGTTATTAATCAAACCATTGCTACCCTGCTCTATTATCATTTTCATCATACACTATAATTTCTGTGCACACATTATCTGTCGGATTTAACCTGCTCCTGTGTTGAATGCAGATGATCCAAGCTGTTTATGTCAAAGACAGGGTCTCTCTGCTCCTCAGTAACTTGTCAGTACAGTGACAGTTTCTGCCTTTGAGGATTGGATGAAAACTTCCTTCTGAAGTAATGAATCTCCCTGAACCTTTCCATCCCCCTGACTGACCACCCACTCACTGCAGCCCCCTGCCTCACATACTTACACAGTAATCTCAACAATTTACTTCTAATTGGACACAGTTCAGTGGTGGAAGCTTCACTCACACACTTCAGTGACTGCTCAAAAACTTTCATCCTGCTAATTTACTGTGACTTGTGTTTCTGACCAACAGCTGAAACCCATCAAACAAAAATTCTCTGGCTGCCTGAGCCTTTCCTCCAGTTTTCCCTTTGTGGCTGAGAGCTCTGGCTAATACCCAGAGTCTGGTCAGAGCAGCTTTTAGACTAAATAAAAACACAGGAACAGACTGGGTCAAGTCCATTTTAGCTGTCTCCTTCTATACCTGAACAGCCATCTGAATGAAGACAGATGAATGAAGCTGTGGGTGAAAGTTACTGATGACTGTTGTATTTTCTACAGGGTACAACTTCACCTCAGATAGTATGGCAAGCACAGAGAAAAAGATCCTTACCTACCATCGTATTGTGGAAGCCTTTCGCTTTGCATACGCGAAGAGGACCTTACTTGGAGATCCGAAGTTTTTGAACATTACAAATGTAAGGTCATGGCTTAAAACTCATTTAGGGAAGGTTTTAATTTCTGATGAAATTCACAGTAATCTAAAAGGATAGAAAAACTAATTATCTTAACTAATTATCATACAAAAACAAAACAAAAAAGTGGCATATATATATATTTCTACTCTGTGACCAAGAAATAACATGTATACACATTAACAATATTTGTTTGGCCAGCTTTTTGAATAATACCATTGATGCTGCCTTTTACAGTGACAAAAGCATTTTGGTTAAGCTTTATCATTTTTGACTCTTTTTAATATGAAAGAAAAAACATTATCTTCACATAAGCCTGATCAAGTGCTGCCTAAATATAAACACAAAAAAGCTCTCGTTTGATGAAACAAATGAAACACTCACCCACTTCATTGTAAATTAGTAATATATAAATGTAATTTCCAGGAGGCCAGTTTGCTGCACACATATTCATATTTAGCTGATGTTATAAAGTGGTATGTTTATAGAAGCAGTTTGTCTTTAGAGAGATCAGTCATGTTTATGTCCCACTTTCTCCACCAAAGCTCATCCAGAATATGACATCGAGCTTCTATGCTGATGAGCTCCGTGAAAAGATTACAGATGAAACCACACATCACATGAACTACTATGAGCCAGAGTTTTACCTGCCTGAAAACCACGGGACATCACATATCTCTGTAGTAGCAGAGGACGGAAGTGCTGTAGCAGCCACCAGCACCATCAACCAATAGTATGACATCCTAACTGCGCATGATAAATATGAATTTCAAAATTAGCTAGATATGTCTCTATTTCCCCTTCATGTCTTAATGGTTATTGTCTTCCTGTAGTTTGGGCTCCAAAGTCATGTCAACATCAACTGGGATAATTCTCAACAATGAGATGGACGACTTCAGCTCCCCATTCATCACAAATGGCTTTGGAGTGCCCCCTTCACCAAGCAACTTCATCAGGCCAGGTTAGATTAAGACCAACACACACACACACACACACACACACACACACACACACACAC
>JANJOY010002607.1:0-12743 GCA_038496675.1 Rachycentron canadum
TGTGTGTGTGTGTGTGTGTGTGTGTGTGTGTGTGTGTGTGTGTGTGTGTGTGTGCGCGCGCATCTGCATGTGTGAGAGTGTATATGATCGTGCCTACATATGTGTGTCTATTTGCACACTGAGTGAACGGTCTAGGTTTTGTTTTCCTAGCACGTCCTGGTGGAGTGTGACAGTGAACAAAGTGTCAGTGTGTGAGGGAGGGATGAAAGCCAGCCCCAAGTGACATAGCGTGCCCCAGATCTGACTGGAGTCTCTGGAGCCCATAGCTGGGGACAGTGGCTAGCTGTCCGCATGACGTGGATGAAACCAAACTCTGTCGACTTAAGCCTCGCGAGGAGCGAGAGGAAATCCAATTGCACTGAGAGGACAGTAGGTGGTCAGGGTAGACTTATTGTGTTGGCGGCAAGCTCTGTCTAGGTATCACGTGGAAGACTGATTGGACAGGCAGAGCCACAGATCTGCCACCCCATCACTGCTCTCACACACACACAAAGATGTAAACAAATGCACAGACCTGGAAAATAAAATTTACCAAATAAAAATATAGCAATTTAAAATGTCTGAACCTTTTATGAAACAGATCTTTGTTGTATAGGTTGATTTAACAAATTTAAACACAACATAACCTTTTAATTCAACTCATTCTGAGAGGACTTGGCCTTTGTGATTGAGGCTTATACAACAGAAGGTATGTGTTGACCAAATTTATGTTTCAACTTTCTGGACAACGGAGCTAACAAAGGAAAAACTGAAACTGGTTTTATTTTCATCTGTTTATCTCCTGTCACAAGCAATCAACTCTTTATGACCCCTGCAGCAGCAAGAGCAGCAAACAAACAGCTAGAGCCTGCCATATTTAGCTTTGGAGCTGCGCATTTGTACCAGGGTAGTAATATATTGAATTATCGTGTATTATGTCACCGCTCCTTAGCTTTGAGTTAGCCTTGATGATACCCCATGCAGTAGCTGCCTTTCTTCCCTAGGTCCTCTCCTTATAGTGCATTTATATACATTAAGCTGCCACCCCCTAAGAAGTGAATTAAATCTCTGTGCAATTCTATCACTCATTGCTATCCTCTGCTCTGTCCTCCTGCTGCTCACTTCCCAGTGGTGGTTACCACTTCCACAACAGAGTTTGTCTTTGTAGGGGAAAGAAGCAGAGAGCTGTCAGCATTGTGAATGCTCCCAGAAAGCTGGGGGCTTGGGGGGGTGGGGGGGCGGGTGGTCTTTTTTTAACAGTGGTGCACAGGGACTCTGGTGTGGTGATTTAAGCAGCCAGATCTAGGAACTGGAAGACCTATCAAGCCATTAGGGAGTAAAGGAAAGGTGGTGAAATGAGCCTGCTAGGAATTGCGGACAAAGAAGTTGGCTTCGCTTCAACATACTCAAAGGGCAGACGGTGGAAAACAGTGGCATTCGCTCATGTGAATGCGCCAGCACATGTGTGTACAAACATGCACATACACACATGCCAGCATGGTTCCACACACACATTCACATAAGCACTGGCACAGAGAGGATGCCCTGCTCATCTGCTGGCTCAGTGAGTTTAATGGAGAGCCAAACACACTGCCTCTTACAAATTCAGCTAAGCAGCACAGAGAGACGGAGGAAAGAGAGAGAGTGTGAGAGAGAGAGAGAGAGAGAGAGAGAGAGAGAGAGAACACTGGAATAAGTCTGCAGGCAGGGATACAGAAGAGGGAGGTGGATGGAAGAAAATCAATGATTTTACTCCCATGTTTGAAAAAGGGAAGTGCGTGGTGAGCACGGAAATGTGGCCGACCTTCAGGTGCCCTGGCGCCTTCCTTTCATGTGCAGAGCAAATTACCTAGTGATTTTCAGTGGGAAAAATGAACTCACTGATGCACTGCGCTAATTTCATTTAACATTTAAAGAAATGAGAAGAACGGGTCCCAAAGAGTTGCCATGGGCAAGGGGTGGGGAGAGGGGTAGAGTCGCTGGGGGAAACATTGTGCAGTCAGCAGTTTGTGTTGAATGGAGTGAGAATGAGCGATAAGCTGTAATCCATCAGTTCTTTACTCAACATATTACTCATTTTCAACTGTTCCCTTTACACCATTTGGACATTGTTCCCTGCTGTTCATTGGCATGGCACACAACACGTGTACATGGGTGTGTGTTTGAGTTCAAAGGCACAGAGCCCAGCGTCATGGAGCAGGTTCGGGACTTTTCTTGCACCATCAGCACAGCTGTATTGGCTGTGACAGAGATGCTTCTCAGCGATTTCTGCAACATAAAGAGTTAAGATGGCCATGCTCTTGACTTCTACTAATCCTATTACTTGAGAGTGCCGCTCTTAGAGGGCTCCAACCTCACTTTTATTGGAAATCCTTTGCCGTTATAAAGCCTTTTAGCCTTTGGCTTGGCTATTGCTCTCATAAATCTAGCTCCTGGCCTTTGGTGCCATTTCTTCATGTTTGTACTATTGCAAGGTTACTTATAGGTATAATGGCAGACTCCAGCTGTCTTATAATTTTCATAATGCTTATATCATTCACCTACACATTTTCAGCTGTAGTCAGACATTTTTTTTGTCATCTGCCTTATAGTTCTACAGTTTAATTAAAGCCATTTGTACTGAAACAACTAAAAGTCAGGAAGAAAGAAAACATGGAAACAACCAGGGCTGGCTGTAATGCTTCTAATTTCCTCCTTAGCTGATCTCTAAATGCTTGTGCTTTGTCACTGCCACTGCACGACAGAATAAATTCACTCTTTCACCTCCCCGTGCCTCCTCCTTCTCGCTCTCTAATTCATCTCATTTCCGCCTCGTGGTTGGTTCAATCCCCACCTCCTTTCACTGCTGGCTCCTCCAGCGTCAAGCTAGCGCTGCTGGCTGCTCCGTATTCTGGGGCCGTTGTGTCTCCGGTGGAGAGTGATTGTGCCGGTGGCAGGGAGGTCAATTGGAAGAAATTGCGTTGCAGCCACCGTGGAGCTGAGGCGAGAGGGAACAAACTGGATATTAGCCCAATCCATGTAGGCTGGCGTGTTTACACCATCTATCCCCAACCCCCACCCCTCCCACTACCAACACACACACACACACACGCACATTTCTTCACTTTGGTCAGAGGCTGACTGGAGAAACAGGCACGATTAAACATGATCATACATTTGCACAAATCCAGATTTACATGTGTGAATACACAGTGTGACAAAATACAGATTGTATTTTTAAGAGGCATTTCTGCACTTTCTTGCCTTGTGACTTTCCAGCATGTCCCCGTAGCCTTGTTAGCCAGGCCAGTAGAGTAAAGCCACACAGCTCAAGGTTCCTGTGTGTTGGTGCTTAGCTCTGGATTAAAGTGTGTAAATTTCAGCTTCTGGGGCAAAACTCTTGTTGCCTGCTGACTTTGTTCTTTCCCTTGGTAAAAAAAGAATGTGTGTCAAAGGGTTTATTCTGTCTCCCAATCTGAAGGATGCTGCCGGATGGGTTAAAGGAAGAAATTCTTTTTCTTCATATCAAACAACAAGTTAGTTATCAGACATAACAAACCAGCCACATTAATATTTCACCTTGGGATATCATGATACCAGAGTCTTGGTAGTTGGTACCGGAAATTAGATTCAATGATTCTCAATACCAAATTTGATATCACAGCAAAAAACAAGAACTCAAAAGAGGCGGCTGAATTCTGTGCACATATCCGGATTTCTGTCTTTAAGCAGCTTAGATAAGTTTGAGTTGTTTCCTCCCTTCATTTCTAATGCTATGTGATGCAGTTTGCATCCTGGCTTTTGGTGGTCTATATTTTGTCTTTGCTGATCTACATCAAATGTATCAAAAGTATCCCTATACACCAGTTTGGCGTGGTAGACGTGTCGCTGCACCCCTACCTGCTGCCGTTCCTCATGTTGTTATTGTGTACCGTGCCTGTCTTTGTCTTCTCGTTGAGTTTGATGTCAGACTAGAGTGCTCGTAGGGTTATTATACTCCCCTTGTCAGTTCCAGAAAAATCACATCTCAAGTACGTTTGACATCTGTTGTAACTTCGGTACCAATGGTGCTGCAGAGAAACAGGTACTGTCACATTTTCACAATTCTTCCATCAACTTGGTCACAAAGTATCACTCCCCTAATTGGTAGATATTGAGCGTCTATGGTTGTTTATGCTCATGCTTGTGGCACAGTGTACACGCAGCATGAGACTGAGATTCCAGATAGAGATACCAGAGAAGAATCTCTGGTATCTTTAAGAGCTGTACAGATCAAACTAGACCTGCTAGAGGTTCTCGAGGATGTTTCACCTCTCATTTGAAAGGCCTCTTCAGTTCAGAACTGAGTCTGCTGGGATCTGTTCTTCTAAACACGGTAGTTGAAAGGATATTGGTTTGATAATCTGATTCGGATCTCAGTTTAGATTTGATAAAATGCTCTCATCCCTAGAAGTAATCTGTTATTTTTGTAATTCATCTTATAGCACCCTGTACAGCTCTATCGGCCTCACCTCTGATTGTCACCACTTTATTATTGCTGTTTTACATAAATGTTGTCAGATGGCTGCCATATCAACATTTCTAATTCTGCCTCCCAAGCTCTCAATGGCGCCTATGTGACCAGCTGTATATGAATCAGAGGTATGGCACTTCTGGGCTAGCATATTTGTAACACTTAAATATTGTTCATTACGTAAAAGCTGATGCTCGGCTGTATAAGATGAGCCTCAAAGGCAACAACAAGAAGTGTTACATATTATGTTACCGAATAAAACAAAGCATATTTTGTAATGCATTGTGTCGGTTTGGTAAGAGATGTTTCAGAAGTTTCTTTTTTTGTGATTTACATAGGTGACCTCATCCTTTAATCCAAATACACATGCACATTTGTTTTTAGCTCTGCTGCTTTTTGCTGGTCTGCCAACTTCGGTGAGGTGCAGCAGAAGAATTGAACAGCATGAACAGTGCTTCTAAATCCTTTCTTCCTGATCTTTTAAAACCTTTTTTGAATGTTACTTTGCCAAAAGTAGGTACACACATCAAGACACACACACCGGTTTACCAGTGTGCCCGCTGTTACTCTGTTTGGTGTTCAGGGTCAACTGGGAGAGGGCGTGTATTAAAACTTGTCAGTTCACCAGGTTGACAGTGTGCTACAATAGCAATTTCAAATCACACGAATAAAGAAATGTTCAGTAGATTCGCCCACGGAAATGTGTAGCATCACATACTTCACCCAGACAGTCTCTGCCAAAGAAAAGTAGGATGTGCCGACACCCATCTGATCTGATAGTGCTATCTGTAAGCGTCATACACATACTAATGGAGGTTGGCATTGCCAATTTCCGGTTGAGACCTTTTGTTGTTGTGATGAGTAATTAACAATGGCCTACAAAGATGTTGGTGTGAATATTTAATAGTGACAAAGCAGGGGGAGTGAGCAGACAGTGTTAAAACTACAACTCATGTATAATTCATAGTCACTGACAGTGATTGGACTATCTTGCTACTCTCTATTTCTCCCACTATGTGCTTCCTCCCTCTCCTGTTTCTCTCTCTCTCGCTCTCTCTCCCTCCATATCCCAGGTTACATTAGGTTCTTCTTACATCGAGGAGAATCCAACGTGGAGTGGCACTTCATATCTAGTTATGCGATTTATTCATGGTAATGAAGGGTTTTAATGTACTGTACAGCGCAGAGCTCGGGCTTTGGTTGTAACACACTCAGCAGTGATCTGTGGGATGGATTATTTGGATTATTTGACTGGCTTTAATTTAGATTCAATTACAGGGCTTGTGTTGCAGCATGGGTTGTGACCTCCAATGTCTTCCACACTGTCTCTCTGTCTGAGTCTTTACAGCCAAACAAGACACACTGGCTCATGCTTCACAACTATTTGAATTACCCAGGTATTTGTTCCCACTCCTTTACCTCTCTCAGTCTGTCTCTCTCTTTATCCCCTCCTTTTTTCATTACTTGGTCTGACTTGCTGTTTGCTATAGCTCTCTTATCTCTTCACTCTCGGCGTCCCAGTCTCTCTCAGTCCAGGCTTGCCAATACAGTCCATTTTGTACAACTCTTCACCTCCCCAATGCACTTCTTCACACAGGTTTTGGACACACTCACTGATACAATCACACACCCCTCCCAAACACACACACACACACACACACACACACACACACACACACACACGTGAGCGCATGCACATGGATGGACACATATTCATACCCACACACCTTTACTTGATCCCTCTTCTCCATTCATTCTCCTACTCTTTGCTCTAGAGAATAGCTCTGGCATTTCTTCTGTAAAGCAGCAGAGGCTGCGTCACACAAGTCCGGAGTCGAGGTTCTACCTGATTGCTTTCCACTAGACTGCTCACACATACCATAGACCGTCTGCAGCATATCGAACAAGATGGATGGAGTGATTACAGAAGAACACATAGTTTGACATTTATTAGTTGCTTTTTTTAGTTCAGATATTTTCTCATTTCCTTGTAGCATTGGGCCTAAGTTCTTTTTTTTTACATCTGAAATTGATTGCCTTGTTATGCAGCATCTCTCCTTTACTTACACACATGTTCCCCTGCGCTCTCTTTTTCTTTTTGTGCCCAGCCAGTTGGAGGGAGTAAATAAGTATTGATTTGGGCCAACTAAAGCTTGCTAGCTGAGATGCTATTGTGCTAACTGCTCCCTTTGTCTCTTGTCCCTGTTGTTGGTGTGTAGCACTCACTTTGTTTGTGCATGTTAGATTTTAGAGGAAGTTCAGTTTGCATTTTAACAGTTTTGCAGAGTTTGTTTGGAAATATTGATAATCCTGAGCTGGTGTGCTGTGTTCATACACCTACTTTATATCATAGTCCATCACCCCCAAGGACAGGGAGAGAAATTTTCTATACCATTTTTGTGGCCATTTTCAAAGTAATCTGATTAAAATGGAAAATATATATTGTCTACATCAGTTTGGCCTTTCCTTCATATTTGACGTAGGTTTACTCAATTGCTCTTCATTATTCGGGCTTATCCTCCTGACCCTTTTCTCCTCACAGAGAAAAAAATAAATAAAATAATAGATACATTTGTCTCACTGGCATCCAGTAAGAGGATCCCTGATTCCGACAACATGCAGATGTCTGTGCAGACGCTTTACGGTGAGTGTGCTGATGTGCTTAATGTACTCATTAAAACAGCAACAGCGACACATGTGTTTCTGCTCATTCTGCCCACATGAGGCAGTCATAATTCAATCTGCAGCCTGCCTGGTTAGCCACATGTGTTAATGCCTGCACCAGGCCTTGATGCAGCTTGACAGTGCTGCGCTGGAGATACAATCTGTATGAAAGCTGTGGTTGCCAGGATGACTTTGGAGAGATAGTATTGAACTCTCAGGGATGGTGTGTGTGTGTGTTTGGAAGGGGAGAGTCGGGGGTTTAAAGGAGGTTAGAGACTGGGCCACATTTGGCCACATTTACACGCTCGGGTAAATTTTGATAGCAAGGGAGATACCAGCTTCATTAGACTTTTCATTTAATTTTTAATCAGGCAGTCAAGTGAGGTAAGAGAGCTAAAATAACAGTTATTAATAGAGACAAACACTGTCCACCAGGATCTGAATGTCCTACAGCAGGGACAAAAAAAAAAAAAAAAAGAAACACACACACACTCACAGAACCAGACGGAGCCATTGAAAAAACAAGAGGCAATTATGCTTTTTTTTTTAATTTCTTCAGTCAAAACAAATTAACCTAAGGCTGGCAAATGTAAATGGCTGATGTTTTTAATGCTCAGCTTGAAAGGGTGAGTCATCCTTGTTATGGTGCCATCCCTGTCACCTTTGCTTTGGCACAGGCATAAGACAAATCTACATGTGCGTGACCTGGCAATGGCCTCAGTGACACACTAGTGATTGAGACAAAGAGACAATGAGATCAGCAGGTCATCCCGGGCCTCGTGTTAGAAGAGAAAGCATCATTAGAAATTATTTCACTATTCAGTCACAAACTCTATGGGCAAAGGAGTAATAACTGTTCAACATTTCATATAGACTGTCCATCCTCTTTCCCTCCACTCCTTTTTCCATCCCTCCATACACTCATCAGCTGATTCATCGTAACACTATAAAACAGACTGTCGGAGTCGGGAATAAATGGAAGTGACACCCCATGTTCTTCTGGATCCCTTCATGTGACCTCGGGCCAAATTCCCAGCACCTTCACTGCTCTGTTGCCTGTCACAGCAGGGGAACTGCTGTACTTGAAAGCTTTTCAAATCCTCTCTGTTGTCTAAAAGACCATAGAAAAGCCATGAAATGCTAACCCAAGTCTCTAATTCTAACCAGACGCAGAATAATGAAAATGATCATATAGGGAATATGCCAGCATGTACAATAGTCATCTTTTTTTGCTGTGACTGTTATGCATTTAATTAAAGGGGTCTCTCTCTAGAATTATTTTGTATGGTGCTACAGTATTACCAGTATATTTGGTTTGTGTTTGCTGGCTGAGAATATTCAGTTTAAGAACTGATTTTCAAAGTTAAATCATCAGTAATTGTGCTACAGTGTGAGACAGTTTTTTTTTTTTTTTTTTTATAGATTTTCACCAAAAATTAGTTATAATGATCATAATAATTTGACTTATTATCAATGACTCATGGTTATTGTAGCATTTCCTGCTGCAAGACAGCATTGCTCACAACAGTGTACAGTAGCAAGGGTCAAACAATGGAGACTACATTTCATGCTGCTGCAGATTAGAGAGATCAGAAAGTTCAGAAATATTAAAACTAATTGTCAAACTAAAGGATGTTTGCACTACAAGTGTTTGTTTGAACAATAATTAAATGTGAGCACATTTTCTGGCAGATGTTTGTATTAGAAATTGTTTCATAAATCTTTTTTTAATATCCTAAGTAAATGCCATAATTTTTCTGCTGATTTCAGTTGACAGTTGATTTTCTTATTGTAAAGAAAGCCCAGAATTATTATATATTTAGACTGTGATGGTTCATTTCATCACTGTCAAAAAGAAAGAAAGGAATAATGATGTATATCAACAAACAAGCAAATTGGTTGAATTTTCTTTCCTACTCTGCAAATGAGAATCTGGTTATGCTTGTGTGTGCTCGTAATGTATGCCTGTGTGCGCGCCACTACGTGCATCTACTCTAATGGAGGGCTGAGGACGGATTGCTGCTGAGGGTGTACGAGCAGATCCGCTGGGTTCAACTGCGCAGCGTATGGCTGAGTGATGCTCTCCGCCCAGCCGCCACTGCACTTCCAATACACAAACACCAGTATATTTCACAAACAAGTGTTGGCTGGTGTGCTTAGCCTCAGCGCCACCTCAGATCAACAATATTAATGCACTCCAAATATTAGTTTTCTCCCTCATTACCGAGCTGGGTGCTCTACGCCTGAACCCACAGCAGTCCTTGAGGATGGAGACAGCAGGATGTGTGTTTGTGTGTGCATATCAAGCCAATTACACCACAATGCCTCCAGTTTCTTTTGCTTGAGGAGAACATTTTGCGCCTGTGTGTTTGCCGTTTTTTATACTTACAGACACAAGTAACCATATATTGTTGCTGACAGATTCATATCATCGCACTGAATTGTGTTGCACTTGTTTGTGCAACAGAATATAAATGTATTTAGACAAGAGCCATGACAGTTTCACTAAAGAGTTGCTTCTTGCTAAGCCTAAGTGGGAGAATAGTAAATAGAGAACGAGGGGAGAGCTGTGCATCGTGAAATCCCCATCTGCTGTAAAGTGGGGCGCTGACACTTTCAATCTGTTCGGCTTTGCGTTCGTCCCTCCCTTTCAGCTCACTTTCTCCTCTCCATTATTGCTCCCCTCCTTGATCTTCCCTTTGTGGCTGCTTTTGTTTCTCATGGGCAAAACCTCCTTGGTCTGTTTTATACAGCAATCACAGATCTATCTCAGTGACGAGGCCTTGGCTTGAGTCCCACAGTACAGGTACTAGCTGTTGAAAGCAACCTAATGTATTGAATGAATTCTTTGGGTCTCATAGTCCAGGCCAACATAATGCATCCCTGGTGACAGTCACCTAACATGGCAAGTAAACATTTGTTTGTTTGTTTTTTTTTTTTTGACCGAGCTTTACCCCCCATTGTAATTACATTGTGGGTGTTCAGTTTTCCTAGAGGGACCATGGGAAATGTTATGCACTGTGTGGATGTGATAGAGGCCAACATGACCACTTTCTCTTGAGACAAAGGGACAAGCGGTGGGATTGTTTACCGCTGGTTAAATGTTTGCATTTTTAGCCTTTTCCCATAGTTATGAGCACTGGGAAAGTTGCGGGTACAAACCACTTGAAGTTTTATCATTTTAGTACCATGAGTTGTAGTTGTGACTTTGGATGTTTTTAGGAAACAAGCATTTATAGTAAGAGTGTATTTTAGTGACATGTCTGGTATTTACAGCAAATGCTTCAACTGTGGGAACACAGTGAATAGTCTGTCTTATTCTTCTCTTTGTCTCCTGTGTGGAGAGAGCAGCAGGTAGAGTCATTCAATTATCAGCTTTTTCAAGCTCAGTTGGGTCAAGAAAACCATTACATTAGACCTGATCAGTGTGAGATAGCAGGTGAATTTCTATCCAATTTGCTGGTATAAATGTGATTTCCACACATACATAGATACATAATGCCCCTTGTGGAGATGTATTTCCTTTTTGGATTTACTAAAAAATAACTTGTTTATCTAGAAATTTGGTGTAGAGCAATTTATAAAGAAAATTGTCATTTCATTTCAAATGGAGAGACTGTGAGTAAAGGAGGGGATGTAAGGCTGCTAAAAGGGTCACAGAGATTGGCCTGCAATGTTCAATCACTTATTCGTCTTTATTTTTCTTCTGGCTGTAACACTAGGTGTAGGTGTCTGTGTGTGTGTGTGTGTGTGTGTGTTTGTGTGTGTGTGTGTGTGTGTGTGTGTGTGTGTGTGTGTGTGTGTGTTTGTGTGTGTTCACCTACTGCTTTTATCAAAGAAGAGAACCTCTGCAGGTGCACACATATACACATGTATGCTTATGCTCTTGTACATGCATATGTGTGTTCAATTGTGTATGTGTGAATGTGCCTTTGGATATTTTACATTATTTCATGCAAATCAGTCCGAAAGTACATCAGCAATGGGTTGAGTGTTGGGTTGTAGCAGTTGGCTGAGAAATTCCAACCATCGCTGGTTCAGGAATGATGTGTATTTCATACTTCTGACTTGTGTGTGCTGCACACGAGAGACAGAGGTATGAAGGATGGGAAAAGAGAGATACAAGGCACATGGCATGATCAAGGGGACCTTGGAAACACCATATATGGGCTTCAACACCAGAGCACTGCTGTATAGTTCAGGTGCATGGTGTAAGCACACAGACACACATGCTCACACCTTTCCTCTAACACACAAACACCTTTTTCTTTGTTGGACATCCTGAGGGACAGCGAGTTCCCTGGGAGACTGTGGCGATAAATGAGGTCGGGATGGCGAAGGGGATGGGGGGGGTGGGAAGGGGAAAAAAGGGTAGGGAACAAACAGGAGACACTAATGAAGTATGAAGGGCTGAGCATGGCCACATGGTTCCTGCCAAGCACCACCAGCCTCCCCTTCCCTGAGCTCCACCTGCCCCAGGGACACAACGCAAGAGGTAGGTCACTCTTGAGCAAGAGGACTGTAAAGCCCATGTTGAATTAAACGGAGCAAAAACTACCTTCATTATTACTCTTAATCTTCAGTATTTTTGTTATAATTACATTGTACTTTTCTTCCTCTCGCTTCTTAGCTTCTCTCCCCTTTGTACCTGGAACTTTGCAGAGCTACATAAAAATGGTGCTGCAAAAATGTCAAAGCTATTACTGTATCATTCGCACAGCCTGCACTCAACGGTGCTCTTTTTCTGTTATTCAAACATGCCCGTCTTCATAAGTGCCCACACACTTGCACATGCACTCATCCATCCATGCGTGCGTGGCACCACCATCTTAATTTTTAAGCCCACTTGTTTTGTGAAGGGCCCAGCCTCCACCCTGCCTCCCCTTCACTATCGCTTTCCAGTCTATTAATGTATGCTTACCAGTTTAGCAGGAAGTAAGCTTATTTAGCTGCACATCATCTATGACTGCTTCATATCCTTTTCATATTCTTTTGATCCTTCTTGGAAAAGCAAGAAGAGAGGAGGTTTTCCAGAGGTAGCTTGTGCAAGAAAATAAAGGGACAAGTTTACATTGTCATGTGGAATTGAATGAACGTGGGGTTATTGGTGGGATTGCTGACAAAGCAATCACTCAATTTTTTTAGCACTTGCCGTAAAAGCTGAAAACGTGCCACTTTTCTCAGCCAGATGTCTTGTGTCACATATCCAAAATATTTCCCATTTTTCCCATAGAAATGAAAGGAGAGACTGTCAAAATCATCTTTCTCTTTGTGTCTTTGAAAATGCTTTGGCCTACTTTTAGCTAGAGACTTCCTGTTCCGTATTAAATGTTATTAAATAACTTCAGTCATTAGTCGGAAGTTGGAGTGGACAACACAGACAAAGCAGGAGAAGTTGTTCAACTGCTCAAAACGTTTGTCCTCATCGCCACAAATTTCCCCGTTCACGTGTAATTTTTTTCCCAAAACAAAGGCAAATTTGTCCTCTTTCATACAATCTGACTACCAAAGCGCAGTAACTCACCAAATTTAAATTGTGACCTTCAAAGCAGCAGGAGCAACATTCAACTGCCTCCTCCACTTTAATGTAAACAGAGCAAATAATCAG
>JANJOY010002608.1:0-13067 GCA_038496675.1 Rachycentron canadum
ACACACACACACACACACACACACACACACACACACACACACACACACACACACACAACACACAGCATATCGTTTTGGCTATAGATGCAACACTTTTTAACGTCAATTCAGCATTCAGATAGGCAACAAATGAGTCTTAGGTAGAGTTCAGAATTCAGCTGCTGCTTCTTCAGCTTGCATCAGCAGTCAACACACAAGGCCACGCAGAGCTCCAGAGAGTCTGGATTATCATGCAAAAACACCCAGGAGTCTGCCTCCCACACTCCATTAAAACATCAACCCCAAGGTGTTGAATACAGCAGGAAACACAGGAAATGAGAAGCACTCTCCCCACTGCCTGTGGCTCTCCACATGGGCTCAAACATGTATCCATTAAGGTCACTGAACAGTGAGGCAGGGGTCTGCACCTGGTTTCTCTAGTTTTGTAGTAAATCTAAGTGGGATTGTAAAGACATTTTTCTTTGTAGTAGTATCAAGTAATCCGAAGTCCTCTGTGCTACCTTCTGATGACTTGTTATTTTATTCAGTTTTTATTTTATGTCAATCTTTTCTTGTCCTGCTCGTAACATAAATAGTTTCTTTGAACTTCCCATTTATGTTTCTTCTATTTGGTTACAAAGAACATGATGCCAAACCAGCAGACACAAAATTAGATATTAATAAAGTGCGCACACACACACACAAACACACACACTCATGCATCTGTGTGTGTCCACACAAATGTGTTTTCCAGTTTGTATAAATAATGTGACAAGTAAGTACATGACAGCGCTCTGATGTCCTGAGGTGGAAACTGGTGTGATTTAATTTCAAACAGCATTTAAATATATTACAAAAATGATTATTTCATCCAGACTTTTTCCTGGCAACACTTCAGAATGACTAAATGGGAACATTTGGTCTTTTTTCAGGCTTTTGACAAACAACTTTTTTCCAGTGCACCTTTTGTTTATTTTATTTTATTTTTTCATTTTTAGAGACAGATGAAAACTTCTATGCAAATCTGCATTAAGATAATATGACAGTAACCTCATTATAGATGGTGAAGTTATTTTTGGAGGTGACCTTGCCACAACAAATGTATACATCTGGTTTGGAGTGCTATGCATTTGTGGGGTTGGTGTACCGTTGGAGGGTCTCACCATCCACCTCCGTTGCCTGTCCTTTGGCCACATTGGGAGAATGTGGGTGCATAATACAAGTAAAATGTCACCATGATAAATCTAACCTTTCCGGGGAGCCCTGAGTGGCTGCATACCTGTGTACTTGCATTAATAACCAGATCTATCAAAGGGGAGTTTTCAGTTGCATTAGTGTTTGGGGAGTAATTGCTGTCAGCGGCTCTGGTCATAAATCTGACACCTCAATCATAGGAGCTCCATAAATCACACTTAAAAAGTTCACTTGTGATGTACACTTTCCTCTTCTCCTCACTGCTGACTGAAAACTGCTGCAGGAGAGAACTTAGTGAACAGTTTGTCTCTCATTTTTCATACTCGTGTAGCCTGACTTCCAGGCACCACTTCTCTTGTGGGTGAGTATGAATTTAATAAAATTAAGTAAGAAGGGTATTTGTTTTGCAGACAATCAAAATCCCACCTGTTATACCTGTAAGCAAACTCCTCACCTTATTTTCATGACTCTTTATACTAGTAACTGTTGTGAGCATTCTGCGCCATTAACTTGTTGCCATTAACTTCAATTGTTAGGAGGTATAAGTGAGATTGATCGAGTGAACTGAAGAGACAAAACCTCTCTCCTTTGGTGAGGTGGGTAAAGTGACAATTCTTTGAATAACAAGAGGCCAGATGTGTGTTTTCCACACATAAACTGGTTTCTGGTGAAAGGTTGTGCACACTTTAGACCAGGTGTACACGCAGTTTTCTCAAGGAAGGTGGAATGATAAAGAGGAGAATAGACATAATAGAGACAGGAAATGGGAGAGAGTGGGGGATTGACATATAGTAAATGGTCAGTCTGGCCAGGAGTTGAGCCAGTGTCCTCCTGCTCAGGACTCATGCCCATATATTACATTATATTATATTAGCTCTAACCACTCATGCACTAGAGCACTGTTTAAGGTTGTTTCTGCTTCGATCTATATTGATGCATTTGCAAATGTGTCCCCCAAGGTGTGCTGCAATTACTTGGGGCAGTGGTTTAGTGGAGTCAAAGCCTAATGAGGAAAGCCACTATCTCGTCAGACTTCGGCAGACGTCAGTTCATGACAAGAATTATACACTTTTTGTAGCATGTTAGCATCACCTGGTTCTCTCACCAAAAAGCCAAATGAATTTTTACATTGACTTTTGGATTACTGCAGAAAATAAACTCTGCAACAAATAAAAGTTTATAAAAATTCCATGTTTTGTTTAGCACAATAATCTTCCCAAATGAACAACATTTATATGATTTTTGAAGCCTAGATGCAATTGCCAGAAGTAGGAAAACTAATGTCAGGATCTAAACAAACAGTTTGGAGTATAAACACAAGGCTGCCAAAGGAGACTAGTCAGTAGATCAGCTTTTGTGTTCAGTGTGATTACGTTTAATGTCCCTGACAACCTTGGTTTTCTCATTACCTACTTTTTAGCAACCAGCCTTTTTTGAAAAGTATTTTAAAAGCTTAAATCATGACTGGGTGATGTATTTTATATTGTAGAATAAGATGTGAAAAAGTCTTGAGCTTGTGTTAATCACAGACTTTCAGCCATCAGAAAAAAAAAATCCATTGAAAAAAAACATGTAGACAAGGGATCAGGAGGTGCTAAAATACTAACTCATTTCCAACTTTGGCTCTCAGTCCTGTGGCACTTTGTAGATCATGAAGTGACCTCTTGGTGGCATTCAATGAAAAAGTCCATCTTGTGGAAGTGTTCAACAGATCACCACAGTCATGGCATTAGTCGGGGTAAAAATGTCAACTGATTTTATCTCTGAAAAACAAAGCTGCAGACAGCTTTGCTTGTTGAACTGTTTCTCATCCACTGACAACAGCGTCCGTGCTTGTGATTACTACAAAGCATGCATTACCTGATTGTCTCCTACATGTAGAATACTGTATGTACAAGCAGAGCTCCTGTAGCTGATTAAGGTTAAATGTGGGCCAGACAAGTGTTTCTGTTCCTCCAGATGTGTTATTCTTCCTTCATTGTTAGACCTCCGAAGCAAGAGATGGATGGAGCCTGTCTCCCTGCAGGTAATCTGATTATGGGACCATTAATAAAACATCATTCATTAAGAGCCTGTATCAATCTGCTGTCAACATCAAGTGGTTCACTCATCAAAGAATGATAGAGAGAGGTGGGAGAGAAAGAGAGAGATAGTTAACTAGTTAAATAACTGTTGTTATGGCACAGTATTGCTTGTCCTTGTTATGTATTTTACAGAATCACATTTTCTATTGATGATGTTTGTCTTGATGTGTGTACGCACTGGGAAGGAAGTTAAAAAATGTATAGCAGCAATTTTGGCTCTTTTCTTGTCTAGGTAATGGAACTGGATGTCAATTAAGTTAACTTAATTTCACTATTTTATTTTTATGTTTTGTAACTACTGTATAGCTTTTTTATGCATTATTAGTCTTTACCTCTCCATTGCCCCTTATCCTTCCATCTCTTTCTCCAGCCTTCTTCTGAATGCTTTTCCTGCGGCAGAGTGACAATAGCCACCCAGCCTCTAGATCCCACAGGGCCTTCATTATGACTGACTGTTATTATGTAAAGCACTTAAAATGCCTAATTATGCTCTCTGCCTGGCTCTATTTTAGTTCCTAAGTGCTGCAGTCTTCTGACTGATGGTCCTTAGGGACTTTTCACTCTGTGTTTGAAATATTTTTCTCATATCCCCTCTTCACTTAACAGTGTATCTTCAGACACAAACACCTTCTATCAGAACTGGCAACAGTATTGTGTTATTGAAAGTGCAGGGCTTGGACTCTTGAGGTGGAAATAATTTGCCTGTGGAAATCACGGTGATGATAATTTTGTTGGAAATTTTCATATGTAAATTCCAATAAGGACACTTTTAAGTCAGGGAATACATGATTGCAAAACTCATTTGAAATTCCTCAAAATGTATTTGAAAATTTATTTAAATTTCTTAAAGTGAAATGATTCCTCAGTGGGCAGATGATTCAAAGCAAGTGCTTACATAATTAAAACGTAGCCAGGGGTTAGAAAAATAATTTATACTCAACATTTCAGGAAAATCGAAGCTGTTTTCATTGTGATTCATGGTTAGTGACAACATAATGGAATCTGAACAGAGACAGTTATATTGTGTGTATGGCATTTCCTCTGCAGAGAGAAATTTAATTGAATCTCCCCCTACGTTTTCACTGATTGCACTGTAGCCCCTTTTCAACCTGAACTATTTCTATTATATTCCACTTGCACACTGCGCTAAGCTTCGAGTGTGTGTGTGTGTGTGTGTGTGTGTGTATGGGTGTATGGGTGTGTGTGTGGGTGTGTGTGTGGGTGGACCAATGAGGGTGTGTACGATTGATAGAGTGAAAGTAGAAAAGACTGAGTGTGTTTTTGTGTGTTGGAATTTATGGTGTGTGTGTGTGTGCGTGATGGATTTGTGTCTGATTGTCTCAGAAAATTACCATAAACAGAACAGAACAAATCCCTAATTGTTTTGGCTCTATATTTACAGCAGAAATGCCTGCTGCATATTACTGTGTCCCCTGAAACTCCACAGATTGCTTGTGATGCCTGTCCCTCCAGAGAGGCAATTCATAACCAGGTCAACCCTAGGCTACACTCAGGTCAGAGCTGAAAAGACAGCAATACATCATTCTCTCTATATATAAAGCTGAGGGATTGTCTCACAGGTGACTGGGCGCCAAGATTATTTGACCATCACTAAGCTTCTGACCATCTTGTCTGCACTGCGTTCATCCAAATAAGACCTCCTATGGGTCAAACTCTCTGCTGGGCCCTTGTCCGCTACAGCAGCCTGAGCAGATGGCTGACTATTGACATGCAAGGAAGCCTGTCTAATGCAGGAGCTGTACTGCAGTGTTACCAGCGACAGGGGAAAAGTGTTGATGGAGTTTAAAGTGAAATAGCTTTATGTTTCGTTGTGTGTAGTTTGTTGCTACTGTGGTGTCAACACTCTGGGTATTCTAACAAAGGTGGGGATAGTGCAGACAAGATAGGGGGCAGCTGGAATTATTTCTTAAGCAACTTTTTGCAACTTGCAAAAATGCAACTTTAAAGTTGCATCATCTTTAAGACTTGTATAGTATTTATGATCTGTCTACATTATTTTTAACTTATTGCAGCTGGTTAAGTTTAGACCTGAAACACTGAGTTAATTGACAGAAAATTAAACTGCAAACTATTTTTAATAACTATAACTGTAATATCTGTGCATTTTGGATTGTTGATGGGATAAAAGAGGGAATCTGAACAGACTCTGTTGGGTTCTGCCATTTTTTGATTGTTTCCAAGTTAAGTTACTGCTAATGCAAACCTATAATCTCTTCCTACTGCTAAAAAAATCCAACAATGCCCATACACTGATTGTTGAGATTATCTACCATTGGCTCTGGACTCAACATATGGTCACTTAATAGACAGATGTTGTCTCTCATTTGTGTATTAAGCTTTGATTAATCAGATACATCATTCTATCCATATAATCTTTGTCAAGCCTTCATTGTGCTCTTGACAATTATTCCAAACAAGAGTGAACTACAGATGTGATATATTTTAATGGACTGTATCGGCTAAAGTAAAGCAGATCAAAATCTAATCCTTTAATTAATGTGCTCTGGTGTGTTTTGTCCACCCCAGACTGCCAGTGTTTCAAATTTCTTCTTCTTTAAGACAGCCAAGCTCTACAGTGTAGCATCATGCTGCATAAGATATTGAAAGTTAGTGTGCAAATGTGAAATACTATTTGGACACAGTGGTGAGTGACTCAGAATTCAGACACAGAGGTTAGAAATATAAAGATTCACAAAGAAAATGTTTCATTTCCATGACAATGCTCTAATTGTTGTGGTCAAGACTTTGGCACCTAAAAATAGGATCATCCAAAAAGGTGGGGGAAAAAAGTGCATTCTGAAAGCCTTGCTGCCCAAATTTAATCTACGTCTTCCACTCAGGAGGCTCAAATTCCCAAACTAAATGGACTCCTCTTGGTATTTTTATGCCTTTACGCCAGAGACAGCGGTGGCCAGGGGCATTATGTTTTCGGGTTGTCCATCTGTCCCACATATTATTTGGCACAAATGGATTTAAGACTTAACTGATAACAATTTGGTGATCAAAGTTCAAGGTCACTGTGACCTTGCAGTTTTTGGCCATAATTCAAGAATTCACTCACTGATTATTTCAAAACAATGCTATAGTTTATAGGTCAACTCTACAGTAGCATCATTATGTCCTGCTGTTATTTAGTCCTGTAACTCAGGAACAAAAGGGGAGATGAACATGTGTCACAATTGATCTGATATTGACTTGGGGACACTAAAATGTGCCTGAAGCGCCTAATTTTCACTGCATACATTACATGAGTCTGGACAGACATGGATGTGAAATGCCAATCGAGTGGCTGATGGAAGCATACAACTGTGAGGTGGTAATTCCAGTTTGGATATGAGATGACGGTGCTTGCGGTTAAGCTGGAGAATAATGTGCACAGCTGCTCACTGTTAGAGAAAATCAGCTGGTTTGTTCACTCTTTCTCTGCTGAAAGCTTCTCTGTCCATCTTACCCCTGCAAGCCTTATCAGGTAATTAACGTCATGAATGGAGGTTTAATGACCCTCACGTCAACCTTGTTTTAAAGGAAGCAGAATTAAAGATGCTATCTGGACATGTAATAATGCAGGAGGAGGCGGGGTAGCAGGGATGGTAAGTCTGAGCATCAATGTCATTGTTCAGCTGATCAGGCACTGAGAGTCCAGCTCATGCATTATGAAATCCTCTAAAAGGAAGCAAAGCTTTCCAACACCTACCAACTTGCCTTTCCACAGCAGATGAAGAAGAGTTCATAGTTAAAATCTATATGAAGGCAGGGAGCTGCAAAATGAAATCACAGATTAGGAAACAAAAAAAATGAAGACAATATTTCAAGAGCACTAGAGGACCACAAAACCTCTGCCAAGGACAATGTCAAACAACATGCACTAGATCTCATGCAAAAAAAGTTACTGACCCCAAACATTTAATGGGTTCTTCCATGGCAGATGCCCCAGCGCTCAACTAAGTTCAGTGCAAATGGTCTCAGTACTTTATGTGTAATACTGTTGCCAAATAGTCACGAACACATATACATGAAAATATAGAATTTGTAAACAAAACCGGAAATGTCAAAACCCAATCACATCTCACTGACATCTGTTCTTGAACCTTGGAGTGACACAGTGCGCCTAAAGCACATCCAAATCTCATCTGATACAAACAGGCCTAAAACAACTTGAGGATGTGCGATGATAGAACAGATTTTAATTAAAAAAAAAAAAATTGTTTGGTGACTGGCATATAGCTGTATTGCGATTGGAGGCAATGTGGAAAACTGTCATTGGCATATACAATACTAGATCCGTATATGTATTTAGAGACAAGCCTGGATTCACCCACAAAAGAGGAAACATGAAATGTAAAGCCATTAAACACTCTTCCCACTGAGAGTAGGTCTTAAAACCTTAATTATATGTCACAAATGTATAAATTGCAGTGCAGTGGCAAAATCAGGCTCTAATCCACACACAGACAGGATATTTGTGCTAAGGGCTACATTACATGTGATGCACAGTATGTTTTTTTTTTTTTTTTTTATTGAAGTGGATATTATAGTTAAAACATCAGGGAGTTAAAGATCATAAAATTGCAATTAGAAATAATGATGTTAAATCTTCAGTAGCCAGGCACAAACATGGCGTGAGCTCTAACAGATTTCATTTAGAAAAGTAATGGAAATGCCACCTAGGGCAGGAGATAGGATATAATTTTCAAAAGGAAAAGAGGCATAGATGAGATTTTTATGTTGGGAAATCAAATTAATGCAAAATTTTGTTTTTCTTGTTGCTGTACTGTCAACAGTTTTACTTCATCTGAATTGCTAAAATAGAAACAATTTATGGATTGGTCAGTGGTCACTGTTGCTGATTTAAAGTGCCCATCATGCTGTGTTCAAAAAACCGTTCTTTCTTCTGGTGGCCTCAAAACACAAAATGTATATCTAAAAACTGAGTTTGAGTTTAGTGCATTGGTCTTGAGAAAAGACACAAATATAGCAGTGTCATGGCAGAGTCTTGCAGAGGCAGTGCTAGAAATTTTGTGCTCCCTGACAACAGCTCACCAGCAGCAATGACACTATAACTATCTTTAATTCTGGGCACGTTGCTGGGTCTTTGTCAAGCTCTGGACCCCCTCACATCATTCAGGCTTTTCCTTCCCAAACTGTGCCCCTGGCAGCCTGCCAGTGGCAAACGCATTAGTGTATATCCCGTTGATTGTTGACACCAAAATTGCACGATGCTGCCGACTGAATTGGGATTGTTAGTGAAACATCCCCTACAGTACCTGTCCACCCAGTTCATGATAGGTCACCCAAATTCCAATCTCCCACAAGTGGGAAAAGCACCTCTGACAAACAACAATGTGAATCGGGTAGCACAAAGGCTTATCGTTTACCGCAGAGAAAGAAATAGAGTCATCAATGTCAGATTTATTGTCATCTCAAGGCATGTCAACTTGAATGCTGGTATTGTTTTTTTTAGCTGCAGTCATCCAGCTTTTTGTTGTTGGAGGTGTCTTCTCTAATATAAAGTCTCTTATCAATTTAAAATTTAAACATTTACACCCTTAAATCAAATTAAACACAGCTACTCAAGCATGCCTTCCGGTGACCTTCGGGAAACTGTTACCTTTAGATAATAATAATTAACAATAATTAAGAAAATGACACTTGACAAGTAAATTGGCTAGAAAGCTTCACAGCAATACCCTCCTCTTTTAGTGGAGTGTGTATATTATAGGTTTAATGCACATGTCTTTTTCTCCCACCTGCTCATGCAAACAGTATCCTGTTAACCTCCCACTTAATTTATTTGTTGTACTAAAAATCTAAACTGTAGAAGAAAACGAGTGACTCCAACTTGTTTAACAAATCGTTTACCCTCTTCCTTCGCTGATTCATCACAATTAGCCCTTATTGACAAATCAGGTTTGCACTGGATCTACTGTGGACAACACATATGTTTCACAGTTGGATATCACAGCTGCCCACTTACCCAAAATTAAAGCCGATTTTATGAGCTGCTGATTTGCTCATAGCTCCCGATGGGAATTCAGGACGTTGCCTGTGAATTCCTGGAAATAAACACGCTGACGTCGGTACTAATGCCTCACACCTACAAATTTTACTATCTTGTTCATTTGCTTGTCTTTATGGTTGTCAGATGCGCAGGCACACACACACACACACATGCACATACAGACACACATACACACACACATGTTGCAGACTTGAAGTCAAGTCATAGGCTTGCGATATTGACCGCATCAGGGTTTTATTTGACAGCGTCTCTTTGCGATCCAAGCTGACCACAGGACTGTATATACCTACCTGTTCTCACCACCACCTCCCTGCTGTCTGCTTTATCGCTTTTGAATTACTCAGAAGTAATTTACAATGCCTGTGGCGTGATGATTCCTTAGTATACCTACCTACTGATCATCAAACAAGCCTCCAGCCATGGCCTCTGACCACTGCCTGTACCACCTCCCTGTCATCCTCCTTACACCAAGCACAAAACATAGAGGAAGGAAGATTGTATATATAGAAAGGGAGAGAAGGAGTGATCAAAAGGAACAGAGGGAGAGAGTTATCGGTTCGATTGAACGACGTTTTTTTTCTCCAGTGTCACAGGAGAGATTTCATTGAAAGGCTGTTGCAGTCTATCGATCGGCCCTCAGGGATGGAAACTGTGAAGCCAAGAATGGAGAGAAAGAGAGAGAGAGATAGAGCAAAATAAAGGGGGGGTCACGCAGTGAGAGGAACACAGAGGCAGAATAGCGTTCAGTTGTGTTACAGGAGAATAAGAGTAAGAGAAAGAACAGTGAGGAACAAAAGAAAAATTTAGCTGATGTTCAGTGTGTTTATTCTCTGCTGGTCAACCATTTTGTTAGCGATGAGGGAGGAAGGCTGGAAGAAATCACAGAGCACAGAGAAGCAGAGTGATCAGCTGATGGTGGATGCAACTTTTAGTTTCTGATCGAAAGAGATCACACAGAAAAGCTATTGTGAGTTAATCCATGATACAGGAAACTGTAGGTGTTTTCTGTTCTCAGCTTTCTACACTCATCAAAAAATGTTTGAGCATTTGTTGACAATTTTTACACCAAATTTTGAATATTTTTGAAAAACCAAAAATGTTACATAAAAGGATCATCTGTTAAGATGGCAGCATCAGCAAACCACTTCAAGATGTAGTCATTTTTTTGCACAGAACTCAATTTTGGTGAACTTCGATTTATTGATCGATTTTTTCAATTGACTATCAAGGTGTCTTGACAGTGTTGTCCTTTGAGGATAATAAAGAAGCAGAGTCGAAGGGGCAATTTCACAAACGTATTTTAGGCGTATCTATAGTGTGTGGCTAGTCTTCATTTTGCTTTTAGATTAGAAACAAGTGCGACATGAAAAGAAATGACTTATATTATGTCTAAAAAGTTATACACACTGAGCCATGCTGCAGTGGTGATGGTCAGCGACACATGCTGACCAGTAGCACCAAATGAAAGAAGCATGGTTCGTAATTTTTGGTTTGTTAACAATGTTATCGAACAAGGAAGATTTTGCCATTTCATTTTAATTTACACAAGACAATTGTCCTGAGCCTGACTGAGCCCCGTCATATCGAAAAAGGCATAACATCGCAACTCTGCTACATTTCTGTGCCGCAATGAGACTTTATAAAACGGGAAGTTTTTGTATTTCACACTCTTTGCTGAATTTTCAAAGTAAAAAGTCTTGTAACTGTTAAATATTTCAAGAAGGCAAACATTTTCTGCTGGGGTGTGCAGAGCAGAGACAGACATCAGCCACGTGTTTTAGTTTGAAAAATAAATCCTTATTTACCCAGAATTCATGGAAAATTAATCTTATTTTAGATAGTCAAACACTTAAGAGCTTCATTTACATATATATGTGAAGTCAGATTGTTAGTTATATCTAAACCATAGTGTGTCTGTGCCTACCATCCAGCTGTGTTTTATTCCCTCTGATGGACTATAAACCATTTACTAAAGAGAAAAGGTTTTGCAAACATTTATAAGATGAATATCACATTTCTTAAAACCTTGGTGTGTGCGTCCTGTAGATGGATGGAGTGCTGCCCTGCCCTCATAGTGTAGCTCTAGTTCTACCTTTTGTGTCTTAACACCATGTAACATGTAAAAAAGCTAAATTTGAAGCTTTCTGGAGAACCACTCATTCACAAATTCACAACTTTGACAGTTGACAGTGCAGTTCCTTGGGTCCTGCAAAATTTGAAGACTACTGGATGAGCAGTTGCCAAAAAAAAAAAAAAAAATCCAAATCCAAACAGACAGCGATTCCTCCATGTAGCTTGTAGTTAGATGATGTAAAATCATTTACAGCAGCAAAGTTCTTGTACTAAACATTTCGTAAGGATGAGCAGATGTATTTTGCTGCACCACTTTCTGGTGTTAACAGAGTCTTAACAGACCAGAGCTTCATGTCCATACCATGTCACTTTATGTGCTGTTCTGGGCTGATAGAAGAGGCTCAATGGCTAAATAAACTATTCAGTAAAGGGTTCAGATACTTTCCAAGCAAGGATGTCATTATTTGATGTTTTTCTTTAGTTTAATAAAACATTGCGGCATTTTAATCATTTTTTTATAGTCTGCTCTGTCGTTATCAGGCAAAGTGGATGAATTGTTTATATTTTATGAGGCAGGTGGTGGCCAGGTACTGTTTGCTCCCAATTATTTTTATGTCAACTCTGCTAACTTATTCCAGTCAAATCAATTTGCGATAACTCTTCACGATCAATATTTGATTAAACTAAAATGGAGTTAATAAGTAACAAGGGAGTTGACTTTTTTTTCTCCAGGGTAATTTTTGCTGCACAATATAGAGCAGTTGTCCTATTCTTGCCTGAGTAGGATGCTGCAGCAACTGCTCCTTTGTCACTCAATGTGCAACTGCTACACTGCTTGAATTACATCTTGACACGTCCTTGCATGTTTAAAATGGTGAGAAAAGGGAAGAACTAGACATGCAAAATTTTTGCTGCCATTACCTTGAGCTCTATCTTAAGGTAGGCTTTAGTTGTAAACATAGATGTATGCCTTCTTGACATCGAGTGCATCAAGAAGCTTTAAACGATTGAGACTTTTACTTCTATCCTTGAAATCTTACTTAGCGTCAGGACAAGGGTTACGTGATTTGTCAGATTGTCTTTTTTAACAACCTGGGAAATTGCCAATAGTCAATATTTATATTATTTACAGTTAATAATGAGAACATTCACAGTATTCAATCAGCAGATGCTTTTGTCTTGAAACGCATGCACACATGCTTATATCTTGAGTTCTTATTATCTTCAGTTTAGTTTAATACTCATTTAATAGTACAAATAATAATAAGGTAACATCAATGAGAATACAAGCCAAATATCACCTTGACAACAATGGCACGGGCTCACTGCGATCACTTTGATGATTGTCGAGATCATCGTCCATTCACACAACACTAATCAGTGCAGCCATATGTCATGGTGGATTGTGGTGGTCACTGAGTACATTCACTCAAGTAACCTACTATACCAAAATTTGATTTTGACCTTGTACTATTACTTTTGAAATGGAGTGAGACTGAAGTTTACATTTCGACTTCACTACATTTCAAAGTGAGATGCTGTATTTTTACATCACATCACTTATCTGACAGCTTCAGTTACTAGACACAGTTTTTACATGCAAAACATATTAGCATCATTAAATTAAATACATATATGTGTATATGTATATGTGTGTGTGTGTGTGTGTGTGTGTGTGTGTGTGTGTGTGTGTGTGT